>PVJA010040524.1:0-18463 GCA_004027025.1 Myocastor coypus | reverse complement strand
TCTTCTTCTTCTTCTTCTTCTTCTTCTTCTTCTTCTTCTTCTTCTTCTTCTTCTTCTTCTTTCTTCTTTCTTCCTCCGTGGCCCTGGGGATAGAATCAGGACCATACCATGCTCTCAGTCTGCCACTGTCTCACCCCCAGCCCTTTTGCCGTCATTTGCAACCCAGGAAAAGCCCCTATGAGCAGGCACAGGGTCAAGGCCTGCTGCTGTAGACCCTTTGTGTCTCAGGTCCCTCACCCAGAGGCTGGTGGCAGTGAAAGCCATAGCCCACCACCAGGGAGTCGCAGCGTTGTAGACCTCCAGCCCAGTGGTCAGAGTCTTGTGGCTCTGATTGGTCCTCTGTGCAGCATGTGACCATTAGGGAGCCAATCACTGTCCTGAGAGAAACATGCTGAGCTGACTGGCTCAGATTGGTGGCCTGACCCCCTGGGGAGCTGGGAAGGGGAGAGCTAGGTCCTGAGGAGGGGTGCTAGCGCCAGCTTCCCCAGTGTTCCCATATTTGTAGTTACTACTTCATGGCTATGATGGGTTTGACACAGCTAACATTTACCCTAGGCTTCTGGCAAGGCCCATTCTTTGTCAGCCTGTTAAGTCTTTACAAGGACCCGCCCACCTGTGCCGTGAGACCTGCGTGAAGGGATCCCACAGGTTCCACTTCCAGCATATCGCCTAAGAGAACAAGCAGCCCCAGTCCTGGTCACCACCGTGCCGCAACGTTACCTCTACCAGGCCCTGCACACACAGCTGGCCCCAGTGGGCTCAGAAGCTCTCCAAGCGCCCTCTAGGCCCGAAGGCCTCAAGGTCCTGGCACTCAGGAGGAAGCAAGGGTGGAAGTGGGGACTGAAGTGGCGGAGGCAGCGCTGCCCCGCTGGGTTCCACTGCTCCACAGCAGCGCAATTTCCAGCTTCTGGGAAGAAAGAGAAAGGGTTCTCGGTCAGCAGTTGCGTGAATGCCAAAACAAAACAACGTTCTCCCCTAAAAAAAAACAAAACAAAAAACAACAACAAAAAAAACCCTAAAAGCTAGTAAATGGTGATGATGGGGGCGAAGCTGAGAAGCAGGCAGGGCTGGGAAGACTGTGGCAGCTGATCTAGTCTCATCGATAGTTTCCCGTATTTCCACAAAGGCTTCACGGAGGCGGTGGTGGAGGCTGTGACCCGATGGAGGGTTCCAGAAAGTGTCCGCGCCCCCCCCCGCTGGAGGTCCTTGCACCCTGGGCTTGCAGTACCCGGAGTAATGATGCCTTCTCTCTTCCTTCCCCGCCGTGGCCCCTCTTGCACAGCTCTGTGCCTGGTCCTGGGCTGCATGATCTTCCCCGATGGCTGGGACGCCGAGACCATCCGGGACATGTGCGGGGCCAAGACCGGGAAGTACTCCCTAGGGGACTGTTCGGTGCGCTGGGCGTACATCCTGGCCATCATCGGCATCCTCAACGCCCTCATCCTCTCCTTCCTCGCCTTTGTGCTGGGCAACCGGCAAACAGACCTTCTCCAGGAGGACCTGAAGCAGGACAACAAAGGCGAGTGCGGGCGCGGGGGCGGCGGGCTGCGGACCCCGGCAGAGGAGAGGGAGCCGGGTGAGCATGTGATCACAGGCGGGCGACCTCGCCCCAGCCCAGGAGATGCTCTGAGGCCAGCCAGCAGAGGGTCAGGTCGGGGTGGGCAGCCAAGCTGGTTCTGTGCCACAGAAGAGGGTGCATCTGGGAAATAACACTGAGAAGAAAATGGAGTTGTGTTTTTGAGTGTCTTCTGGCACTGAAGATTGACCCTAGTCCCTTCTCATTGTACATCTCTAGCCATTTTCTTTTTTTGTGGCGCTGGGGCCCGAACCCAGGACCTTGTGCATGCAAGGCAAGAATTTTACCATAGAGCTGGGCATGGTGGCACATGCCTGTAATCCTAGCATTCGGGAGGCTGAGGCAGGAGGATCGGTGCGAGTTCGAGACCAGCCAGGGCTACAAAAATGAGCTCAAGGCCAGCCTGAACTGCATAGTGAGACCCTGTCTTAAAAAGACAAAAAAAAAAAAAAAAAAAAAAAAAAAGAATTTTACCATAGATCCACATGTCCAGCCCTCCAGTAAAAAATTTGTAAAAAATTTTTGAGACTGGTTGGGGGGTCTTGCTAAGTTGTCCAGGTTTGGACGTGTCCTATGCTAGGATTACACACAGCTGAAATAGAAGTTGAGTTCTAGAAGATGACTGAATCTTTTTTTTGTGTTTTGGGGAGGAGTCTACAGGTTGCTCAGGGTCTCACTAGTAGATCAGACTAGTAGCGATCCACCTGTTTACAGCCTCCCAAGAGCTGGGATTATAGGCACGAACCATCATGCCAAGTCTCAGTTGCTGTCTCAGTGTCCCCTGGGGGCGAGCCAGCATGGCAGGCCTAGGGATCAGATCCCTAACCCCCACCCCAGCCTCTTTGCAGGCTATTTAATCCTTTAATCTACTGAGCTATTTGGCTGGCCTGACCAAGTAAATCTTTATGAAACTCAAAAACTAAGCAAATGTGGTATGATGGTATGGTGGGATATAAAATAGGGCATGTTGGTGTGTGCCTTTAATCCCAGAGCTCAGGAGGTTGAGGCAGAAAGATCTGTACAAACTAGACTAGAAAGTTCAAGGGTAGCCTGTAATCCCAGCACTCGGGAGGCTGAGGCAGGAGGATCGGTGCGAGTTCGAGACCAGCTTGTGCTACAAAAGTGAGCTCAAGGCTAGCCTGAACTGTATAGCGAGACCCTGTCTCAAAAAGACAAAAAAAAAAAAAAAGTTCAAGGGGAGCCCGGCAGGATGGCTCAGTGGTCTAAAGCACCTGCTTGGGAAAGCTTGGGCAGCTTCAGGGACCGCGGTTCGATCCCTGGCACCACATGCTGCGCGAGCCCTGCCCTCGGGGTGGGCGGAGCCAGCCGTAAAAATGAGTGAATAAACAAACAAAGGTTCTGAAACAAGAAAAAAATAAATAAAATAAAAAATTCTAAAAAAAAAAAAAAAAAGAAAGAGTTCAAGGACAGCCTGATCTACATAGAGAGATCTCGTCTAAAACTTCCCTCTTCCCCCTCCCCCTGACACCAAAACACAAAAGAAAGCAAAGGAAAATGACAGGATGGTGGTTATCTGTGGTTAGGATAGAGGAGGAGAAATGGGGAGCATCAGAGAGGGCATGTGGGATATGCAAATTATTAGTAAAGTTATAGTTATCTATTACTTGTGTATGTGCGTGTGTTTGTGTATTTCTGGGGATGGAATCCAGACCTGTTACATGCTAGCCAAGTGCTCTACCAGTGAGCTATACCCTGAGCCTATATATATATATATATATATATATATATATATATATGTATATATATATAGATAGATAGATAGATAGATAGATAGTATTTTATACAGGATCTCACTACAGATAGGATTTGTAGTGATCCTCCTGTTTTCAGCCTCCCAAATGCTGGAATTATAGGTGTGGACCACCACACCCAGTCTGTCTCAGTGCCCCCCTGGGGGGTAGGGCTAGCCAGGCTGACAGATCAAACCCCTGTCCCTGTAGCTGCCTAAGCAGGAGCTTTAGTCTGCTGAAATATCTGGCCAGCCCCAGAGTTATATTTTTTTTTCAGTTATAGTCTTTTTTCTTTTTTATTTGTTTGATACAGGATCTTAATACATAGTTCAGGCTTGAGTTTACTGTATAGTCCAGGCTGGCCTTGAATTTGTGGCGATCTTCTGCCTTAGACTCCTGAGTGTTAGGATTACAGGGCCAGTTATAGTTCTTGGATGGTGCAGTTTACCTATTTACTATAGCATGTTACATAATTAGCACATTACATATAAATTTTATGTGCATCAAGTAATAGAATATAATAAAGAAAATTTTTACACATAAGGCCAGAGTCTCAGGGGTAGCTTCTGTCTTTAGACTCTTTTAAATATATGAATGAACAATGTAAGATGAAGGAACTAGCTAGGCATGATGACATATGCCTGTAATCCCAGTACTTTGGGAGGCTGAGGCAGGAGGACTATAAGTCTGAACCCAGGCTAGGCAGTTAAGGGAGACTCTGTCTCAAAAAAATAAAAGCTGAGAGTGTGGCTCAGCGTGAAGGCACTGAGTTTGTTCCCCAGTACTGAGAAAAAAAAAAAAAAAAAAAAAGAACTGTGGTTTATTAACCACCTTTCAGGGGCCCCCAGGGAGGTTCTGGGTCTTTACTTTTCCCACCAGCGCTAAGGTAAGTGTCTTGTGGTCGGGTCTTCTCATACACACATCCATGTGTTTGCTAGGCTGCTCTAGCAATGGAACTGCACATTTCGAATTGCAATGGGAGTGCCAGATGGCTCTCCAGAGGGTGGCACCAGGGCCCAGCCTGCGTGCAGGGTGTGGTGTTTCTCATAGTCACAACCTTCCTGGAACTGTTAGCATGCGTGGGATCATGTTTGGCACTCTGTATTCACTCCTTTTGTCCCTGGCTGTCTCTCCTCATTTGTGCAGTGGCAGTTGTGGCCCTGAGATTGCATGAGCTAGCAAAACTGCCTCTTGTGATCAGGGGATAATCAGCCTTGCGGTGGAAGTCTTGGACTGTGAGGCAGACTGTGTTCGAGAAGGTTGAGCTCAGAGATTACTTAACCCTGAGCTTCAGTGTCCCGTACTTCATAAAATAAGGGTGACAAGAATCGTGCGCCAGAGGACCAGCGAAGATCAGGACCACTTTTGCCTCCAGGGGTCTGTGGTCTGACTGTGAGGGCAGGGCCTGACCTCTGGTGGCAGCTTCCAGAAGTGCAAGGCCGAGCCGGCTCACAAGGCCTTTCTGAGGCTCAGCATAGGAATCTGATTAGGACCAGATTGGGGTCTGGCCTCCCTCCCTCAAGCTTGCTAATAACTCAGAGTCCAAAAGTGATCTCTTCCCTTACTGGAGACTTCTGTCTCTCCTCAGAACAAAAGGCAAAACCACACTGCCACCATCCCCAGGCATGCCGTGTGCCAAGCCCTCGACTGGCTCTCAGGATTTGCAAAGTAGCCTCATCCCCATTTTCAGATGGGCCAGTGTGGGCTCAGGAAAGCTGACTGGCCCTGAGGGTGGCTGGGGGAGGTCTCTGCCTAGCTGGTCTCTGATGCTCTCCAATTCTCTCTCTTTCTCTTAGACTTCGTGGGCGCTACAGTAAGCTCTGTGTTGCGGCCAGGGGGTGATGTCTCCGGATGGGGAGTCCTCCCCTGCCCTGTGGCTCACTCACAGGGACCCTGAAGGCCAAGATCCCAGCCCAGGAATTGGCCTGACCTCAGCTTGTCCTGTCACCTGCCCTTTCGTCCCTCTGTCCAGGCTCTGAGGGAAGATCTCGGACTGAGTTACCAACTACAGCCAACCTGGGAGTTCCAGGCTCTGAAGAAAAGACAGGGCCAGTCTGCAGCCTGGCAGTGGGGAGAGCCCTGTGGACCCTGGGAGGAGCTGATTCTGGGTCTCATCTCAGCATGGCCTAAGGGACCTGGATCCCTTGTCCCTTGGCTTCTTCACTCCTCTCCAGACTGGCCTGCAGATCCCCAGGGAAGGGAGGTGCCCTGGTTCAGCCTCCCAGACTTGCCCAGTCTGGAAGGCTGCTTCCTGGCTATATCCTTGCCTCCTACAGAAGTTGACTCACAGCATTGCCCCAGGTGGGCCAGACTCTTTCCTACTTTTTTTTTTTTTTTTCCTGATGATGGTTCCACCACATCTGCCACAGAGCTCCAGGTGCCACCAGCCTTGCCGGGGCTTCCTCTGCCCCTGCCCCAGCCCACTCCCAGGACCCTGAAGGAGGGTGAGCTGTGCCAAGGGAAAGAGCGTGGGACCTCACCGTCACTTGCTGCCTGGAGCCCTGAGCATCCCAGAGCTTGCAAACAGATGCAGCTTCTGGGGCAGGGAGAAGGTGCCAGCCTGGGTGGCCTGGCCTCCTCTCTGCTATCCAGGATGTCTCACCTGTGACTGGACCCTTGATCTTGGCTTGTTTTGTACAGCACAGACTCCATGGTCCTGGTGTCAGGGCTAGGGTGCGGTTGGGGAAGGGGCCTGTAGAAGGGGGGGAATTAGGGGATTCGTCACCCCTTCTACCCTTCTCATGGCCCTCACACCCCAGGCATCTGCCAAAGGCAGAGACTGTCTTGCCTCTTTGATACTTTTCTGCATAACTTGAACTTGCAGGTCACCTCTGAACAGGGTACCCCTGTCCCCACTCCTGGGCCTTGTGAACCCGTCCTTGCCTCTTCTTGTCCTTGCCCACCTGTCACCTTGTGATATGACCAGGGTGTGCAGCCTCTGGGCAGTGCCTGGAGCCGAGGCATGTGTGAATGTGTGTGTGTTTGCATTAGTGTGTGTGTGTGTGTGTGTGTGTGTGTGTGTGTGTGTGCACGAGTGCAAGTGTGTTGGAGAAAGGCACAGAAGTCTTCTCCCTCCACCCCCACCGTGGGGCGTCTCCGTTTCCCTCAGCAGTATGGAGACTCCAGGCACCTCTGAATGCCCCACATACCTTGTGCATTTGGTGGCAGAGCCATGTAGCCTTGGGAGCCCTCTGGCTTGTGGCTGTACAGTCCCTGCCAGCACCTGGTCGGGGGCAGCTGCTCAGCTTCATCTTGGGTGCCTGTTGCCTGGTCCACTGTGGAGCAGGAGTGTCGCCTCTCAGGCTGCCTGAGGAAGCGCACTATTATTGTTGGTCATGTTTGTCTCTGCCAGTGGAGAGGAAAGCAGCTCCAGAGCCACATAATTGCCACCCCTGTGTTCATTTCCATGGGACTTGGACCCAAGAAAGAGCTGAGTCTGACAGCCCCATCTGGAACCTTAGATTCCAGCCCCTGCTCATGCAGAGTCCCGATCCCACCCACCCCTTCCTCTTGTGGAGGCCCAGCCGGCAGGAGCCCTGGAGGTGGAGCAGACAGCAGGGGCAGGAGTAAGTTCTCTAGGGTCTAAGCAGAACCCAGGGCTTGAGGGAGAGTGATAGAAGGCAGGGAGCAAGTGACTGGAAAGAGGAAGAAAAGACCAAGGGTGCAGAGGGCATAACGCGGCAGAGAGGCAGATACAGAGATAACTGAGAGGGATCTGGAGACAAAGGAGCAGAGCAGGAGAAATGAGAAGGAATCCAGGGGAAGAGAAAGGAGTTGAAAGACAGGAATGGCTGAAAAGGCTAATGGAGAGGTGATTCTCAGGGGGCCAAACAGATGTGCAAGGAAAAGGCCTGGAAGAAGAGGATGGAGAAGGCCAGACACTGCTGTGTGGGCAGTGGGGGAGGCGCGGCTCGCTTTCCAAAGGACACAGGCGGTCCAAAGCCCCCTGCTGTAGTGGAGGTTAGAACCTACCCCCTGGAGGCCCCGTGGCTAGAGGCCTGGGGCATAAGAGCCCCAGGAGGATTGTAGTGGGGAGCCATTCCAGAGGGGAGCCTTGTCCAGTTGCGTTAGCTGTGGGTCAGCACCGATGGAGGAAGAGGGGCTAATTCCAAGAGGGTCCACTCTTGGGGTGGTCTGATACTGCTTCCATGCCATTTTCTGCCCAGCTGGCTGCTGTCTGGGTGGAGCAAGGGGCAGCCTAGAAATAAACAAGGGGCTTGGGGCTAGAGCAGTATGGGGAGGTCTGAGGCCTTGGGCAGTCCTTGAGTAGCTTAGGGAAAGGACAGAGGTAGGAGTGGGGAGCAAACCATACCCCTGCCTAGGGAGATTGAGCAGAAGTGGGACAGAGCAAGGAAAGGCGCATCTGCTGAGGGCCCTGGCCAGCCATGGCTCCAGTGGCCTGCGGGGCAGTGGCAGCACATGCCAAGGACAGGCCGTTGGCTTGTCCTTCTGCAGAGCCTGCAAAGTGACTTTAGTCCTTGGGAAGAGACAGAGACCTGACCCCAGGAGACTTTAGGTCTCTGGAGGAATCCTCTGCCTGTGGTGATAGGACTGGAGGGTCTGCCACTACCTGCTTTTGTCTCTGCCCTAGATTGGGGGCCGTTTCAGGAGAAGAGGGGCAACACCTGGAGGCAGGTTAGGCTCTGGCTAGGGCATTAATCAGTCCTTACTTCCTGGGCTACGGGAGGTGAACTTTCCTCTTTGGGGACCACAGCCTGCAGAGGAAACTTTCCTTGAGGGGAGAGGATGTGGGTAGGAGCAAGATCTTTTCAGATCTGGAATAGCCAAGAAGATAACTTCCAGACAAGGCTGTGGGACAAGTGTCTGGCCCGGCCCCGCCAGATTCCTTCTTGGGCCCAGGATTCAGCCTTCTCCAGTTCCAGTGTGAGTTGAGACAAGGAACCCTCTGTGGAGAAGCTGGGATCTTCCCAACACAGGAAGCTTGTGTGGGTCCCTGCCTGGCTCAGGGCTAGCCTTTGAGTGGGACTGGAACAGGGGAGTCAGTCTTTTCCCAGGGCTCTGATGGACAGAACTCCGAGGGCCTTTGCTGTGTCTTTAGGATAGCTTGGTGTTGTCTACACCCCACTAGTAAGTTCTGTCTGACTGTGTCCTCACTGTTAATTGTCCAATTTGGTAACATTTTATTTTGGTCCTGACCCCTTCTGCTGCTGCTGGATTTGAGCTTCAGTGCAGGTGGAATGATGTTCAAATAAAGAAACACTTTATATCACCCGGGCTGGCTGCTGCTTCTGAGTCATGTTCAAATGGGGCAAGGGGGCAAGACTTGACTGGAGCCCCTGGGTCAGGTCTGCTGTGGGTTAGCAGGGCTCTACATCTGTGGCTTAATGAGACCGTTCATATCTCATGGCATTAGAAAAGATGCTGTGAACATGCCTGAGATGGCCATGATGTTAGTGGAACCTAGGGTCCTATTTTTCTGCCATTTTCAATCCTGACTTCCTTCCTCAAAAAACCTCACAGGAGGGGCTAGGGAGGTAACTCCGTGGCACAAGTGCCTGCCTGGCAAGTGCAAGGTCGTGAGTTTGAACCCTGGTCCCACAAAAATCAAAAACAAAAACAAAAACACCTCACAGGATGGTGGAGCTTCAGTCACATGGTCCACATTTTGTTTGAAGCAGACTCCTGGGTATTGCATAGGACCAGGTCATATTGCATAGGTCACTGTAAACGGAGGCCAACAGTGTTAACAGGGCATGCTGCTCACACAAACAGAAAGGGTTCTGTTACAAGGAGAAGGGAGGGAGTAGGTAAAGTGGGCAGGTGGCACCTCGTGGGAGTACAGGTGAGGTTTTGCACTTGAGACCCTGCTGGGGACTGCGGCTGGGGCAATGGGAGGGCCACTGGACAAGTCACTTACTCTCTAAATCCCAGTACAGTCATGAGGGAAGGTAAGTAAATGGTGCAACACAGAGTATGGCACTTTGTCATGTGCAAAACAGAGACCTTGTCTCAGAGCTAAATCTGGTTGTGGAAATAAGATATATTTTGCAAGCCTGGAGTGGTGGCACATACTTGTAATCCTAGCACTTAGGAGACTGAGGCAGGAAGATCACTGCAAGTTTAGAGGCCAGCCTGGGCTACAAAGTGAATTCAAGGCCAGCCTGAACTGCACAGTGCAACCAGTGCGACTCTCTCTCTCTCTCTCTCTCACACACACACACACACACACACACACACACACTATCATTTGCTAAGTGTAAAAAATATGTGTGCAAGTTATGTGGTGGAAGATCAGGGTGAGCAGAAGTTGGGCAGGAAGAACCACGAAGATCCTCCTGAAAGAGCTTGAACAGCGAGACCAAGGAGAGAGGCAGAAGCACTGGAGGCCCGCAGTGCGTGGAGAGCCGAAGCCCTGCAGGTGGGGCTGCAGTGTGAATCAGGAGGTGTGGGAGGTGAGAGGTGGGCCTGGAGAGGCTGACGAGGGCCAACTCCTGAGAAACCCAGAAGCATGCACACGAGTCCAGACTCAAGAGCAACGGGGAGCCAGAGAAGGATTTTAAGCAAAAGAGAGGGGACATAAGGTTCACATTTGAGAAACATCATCTTGGTTGAGGTATGAGGGGACCAGATTAGAGGTGATTTCAATAAAAAGGGAATCAGAAGCATGACCTAAATTAACGTGATGGCAGAAGAGTTTTAGTAAGGGAATTTTCTATCTAGGAATAGAAGTGGTGACACTAATGCACTGTGGGGGATGGGATAGGAAGGCATCAAAGAGGTTGGTGGGTTACTCTCCCCCACAGGGCCTGGGGTATCTGTCAGGATGATCACTTTGATTCAGGAAGTGCTACTTTTCAGCTGTGTGCAGAGTACTCTGGTGGGGCTGTCTTCATGGAGTTGACTTAATGGAGTTGGAAAACCAAAAAGATCTGAGTCAGCAACACTGGTTGGAAACAGGGGCAAAGCCGCACCTGCCCAGGATGACTGCATGGTGGGAAAAGCTGGGGCTGGGGCCCACAGGTACTATGCACAGGATGCGAAGATGGCAGAGCTAGCAGAGGGGAGGCACCGTAAGCATTGTGCCGTGAGCTCAGGGGGAGGTCACCTGGTCAAATGGAGTCAAGGTCCAGTAGGAGGGGCTAAAAAACATCCACTGAGTTTGAGAACAGCATCACTGCTGAACTTGGGAACAGCAGGTTCGGGGAGACAGCAGGAGGTGCCTGTGGATTGCTCACTGAAGTGCAGATACAGAGGAGAGATGAGCAACTAGAATTCGCTCAGGGAATAGTACCTATATGGAACCAGTGGGGGACAAGGACCCGCATGTTACTTGGAGGGTGGTGGACTCTTTCTTTTGACAGTACTGGAGACTGAACCAAGGCAGTACCGGACTATACCCTCAGGCTTTTCTATATTGCTATTTTTTTTTTTTATATTGCTATTTTGAAAAGGACTTCCGCTAAGTTGCCCAGGATGGGCTGAAACTTGGGCTCCTGGCTAAGATGATGGGTGTCCCACAAGCAGCTTGGAATCTCTTCCTTTACACATGGGAGTGTTCTGGATGTTCACAGGCTATGGCAACTAAGAGTGTAAAGAGGTGACCACAGGAGCAAGCCTGGAGGGAAGTGGAGCCAGCTGAGCCAGCCAGTGTAGGGTGTACAGGTTAGATTTGAAAATTAAAAGACCACCTACCCTTAACACAGGGAAAAGTGAAGAGAGAAAAATTTGTTACCTTGGGGTAGATGGGAATGCAAACTTTAGGGACCACTTTATTTTTTTTATCTTTTTGAGACAGGGTTTCACTATGCAGTCCAGCTGGCCTTGAACTCACTTTGTAGCCACCAGGCTGGTCTTGAACTCACAGCGATCTTCCAGCCTCAGCCTTTCAAGTGCTGGAATTACACCTGTGTTCCACCACATGCAGCCAGTGATCTGTTTTCTGATGACCTCTATTTTCTTAAGCCAGGGGCTTTGGAATAGTTGCCAGAGCTAAGGATGAATGAGTGATCTGATGGCCAATCATGAATCTGTGGTGGTATCAGCGGACAAGAGAGCAGGCACAGAAGACCAGATTGACAGGTAGGTGCAAAGGAATCCAAGGATCTTAAAAATTTCCAAGGGGGGCCCGGCAGGATGGCTCAGTGGTCTAAAGCACCTGCTTAGGAAAGCTTAGGCGGCTGCAGGGACTGTGGTTCGATCCCTGGCACCACATGCTGCGTCAGCCCTGCCCTCAGGGCAGGCTGAGCCAGCCATAAAAATAAATAAACAAACAAACAAAAGTTCTGAAACAAGAAAAAAAAAATTCTAAAAAAAAAAAAGTTTCCAAGGTTCACACTGAGATGTAGGCTGGAGCCGGGCCAATAGGAGGACTGAGGGACTAAAGTTCATGAAGGAACTGGGAGGAAAGAAGATTGTGGGTGGAGTGCTGAGTGTTTGTCTGAATATTCCCAGGAATTTCAGAAGACTGGTTAGGCTGCCAATTGAAAGGGGGGGAGGGTATACAGCAAAATTGAAAGTGGAGCGGAAGGTCTGCCAAACTTGCTCAAGAATCAGAGTGGGGCTGGGGAGATAACGCGGCAGTCTAAGCACACGGCTGGCAGGCACAAGAACTGGGTTTGATCCTCGATACCACATGCCCTATGGGCCTCTAAGACCTGGGTGCACCAAGCCGGCCAGTGAAACCTTGCATGGTGACGCATGCCTGTAATCCCAGTGCTGGGGAGACTGAGACATAAAGATCATCAGTATGAGTATGAGCTGCATAGTGAGACTCTACACCAAATAATAAAATAGGGGCTGGGGAGATAGCTCAGGGGCACAGTGCCTGCCTGCCTGGCAGTGTAAGGTCCTGAGTTCAATCCCTGGTTCCACTAAATAAATAAATGAATGAATGAATGAATAAATGAATAAATAAATAAATACATAATCAGAGTGGTAGAAAGGTGAAAGATAATAGCAGCAACAGGACGGGATTCTGTAGGATGCACTAAGCCAGTGGTTCCCAACCTTTCTAATGCCGTGACTCCTCAGTACAGTTCCTCATGTTGTGGTGACCCCAAACCAAAAAATAATTTTGGCAGCTACTTCCAAACTGTAATTTTGCTACAGTTATGATTCGGAATGGCTTTAGGATCCCTGTGTTTTGGTCGTTCGACCCCCGCTGGGATCGCCACCCACAGGTTGAGAACCGCTGCACTAAGAGGAGACTGAACATCAGTGGGGTAGGGATCTATGTCTGGACTGAACAATTGTCTCAGAAGCCTGAGGAAAGGCTCTGTGCAGTAGACTGTGAGGCAGTAGGCAGTCACTTGTGCTTTATAAGGGAGATGGTGTTCCCAAGGGTGGAACTTTATTTCAATGAAATAGGATGGAGGTGGTCTTTGTGGAGGAGAGGAGGAGTGTTCAGAGAACATAGCAAGGTTGAGAGAGAAGGACAGGGAGAGGACTGCATGCTGAGTAGAAAGCACTGGAGAGGCCAGATGACACTCATTCGGAAGGCTAGTGAGGGCTCAGAAGCACAAAGATGATAGAATTCCCAGATTCAGAAGTTTAGTTTGGGCCGTGACCCAGTGGCCAGTCTACTGAGGTAGAGCCAGCGACTGGGAGATGATGCTAGCTGTGGCGCCTGAGCAGATACACCTGAAGGTGGTGGGAAATTCACTCAGGTGCTGAGACAGGTGCAAGAATCCAACCTGAGTGGGCTGAAAGCTTCTTCAAATTCATATACTCAACAAAGCATTTGCTGGCCAGGTATAGTGGCCCACACCTGTAACCCTAGCTATCTGGGAGGCTGCAGCAGAAGGATTACAAATTCAAAAGTAGCCTGTGGAGGGCCCGGCAGGATGGCTCAGTGGTCTAAAGCACCTGCTTAGGAAAGCCTGGGTGGCTGCAGGGACCACGGTTCGATCCCTGGCACCACATGCTGCACCAGCCCTGCCCTCGGGGTGGGCTGAGCTGGCCATAAAAATGAGTGAATAAACAAACAAAAATTCTGAAACAAGAAAAAAAATTCTAAAAAAACCTAGCCTGAAGAAAAACAAACAAACAAACAAAAAACAACAACAAAAAAAAAACCTAGCCTGTGCAACTTAGGAATAACCTGCATATATATACCTAGAGATACCTGCAGAGCCCATTAGAGAAGCCAAGGAAGTTATGTTGCAATTCTTTTTTTTTTTTTTTTTTTTCATTTTATGTATTTGATACAGGTCTCATTACACAGCACAGACTCATAATGAGCCTCCTGTTTTCAGCCTCCCCAGTGCTGCAGTGCTGAGGTTACAGGGGTGAGCCACCATGCCTGGACTCAGTCACTGGCTCAGTGTGCCCTGGGAGCAGGGCTGGCGTGGCATGTGAGTCCAGGGGTCGAACCCTGGTCCCTGTGCTTGCCAAACCATGTGCTTAGTTTGCTGAGCTATCTTGTGGCCGTCAAAGGATCTGTGGTGGAAGGCTGAAGAATCTGAGATGCAAGGGTAAAGAATCTGCACAAAAATCCTAGAGACATCCACGGTTGATTGAAAGACCATCAAGTCCTCCCAAGCAGACGCAAGACTTCCTTCTTCTTTTTCTTTTTATTCCATCTAGGCTACAAGTCTATGGGTTGGTGTCACCCACACCCAGGGTGCAGCTTCCTGGCAATCACCTGGGCGTTCTTTTTTTTTTTTTCAGGACCGGGGTTCAAACTCACAACCTTGCACTTGCCCAGCAGGCACTTGTGCCTTGGAGCTATCTCCCCAGCCCCAACCTGGGCGTTCTTATTCAAGCTGACAGAACCTTTAGCTATCACAGATAGGTAGCATGAAGTATTTTATGCTATATTATGCATATTCCTCATTTAGTCTATTCTCCATTAATATATAATAAATGCTGACTACCTCACTTAATGCTATTTCTGTGAGTAGAGTCTGGCTGTCTGAAGCTCAGTCAAATAAAATTGAAGCCTTCATAGAAATAAAATTCCCTAAGTTTTTCAATGTTAAGTAAGTTGCTATTATCCTGGGAAGTACGGTCAATTGGTGCAAAATCTTGGGCTCATATCTTTCCTTACCTACATTCCATCTCCCTTTGTGATAGTGATGTCAAAAAGTTTGATATGGTTGTGCATGGTGGAACAAGCCTATAATCCCAGCATTTAGGAAGCTGTGGTAGGAAGATTGCCAGGAGTTTGAGGTCAATTTGGGCTATAAAGTGAGTTCAAGGCCAGCATGAACTTCACAGTGAGTTCCTGTCTCAAAAAAAAAAAGCTGATACAGCCTCATTTTTTTTCTTATAAGTAACAAAAAATTGCCATATGTTTTACAAATATCTGTATCTATATCTATCTATACATATGAAATGCCTGGAATTTTTCTTGTTCATTAAAATTTTAGAATATTTTGATATTTGATTAGTTGAGCTGAATTATGTGAGGTATGCACTATGTATTTTCAATCTATATTTCAGAATATTTAGAATGGCATACAACTATAATCCCAGCTCTTGGGAGGCTGAAGCAGGGTAAGTGCTGTGAGTTCAAGACTAGTCTGGTCTATAAAGTAAGTTCAAGACCTGGTTGAACTACACAGCAAGACCCTGGCTCTAACAAAGATGTTTTGTAAAGTTATTTTGAAATACTTTTATGAAAAAAAATTCATAGCCAAATGAGAACAACAGTCAATACAGTATATATCATTGTCTTTACAGTAGTAACTCAGAGCACAAGACATAGATAAAAAATTCTTACAAACAATAAACTAACAGATAACAGCATGAAAACTGCTTTTGAATGAAAGGAAACTATTAGCATAAGTAAAAACAATTAGCATATATCTCAAAATATTTTGAGACAATGGGATAGGTAATTTAGGGAATTATTTGAACTTTCTAATTCCTGCTGATCTTTTTATTTTGCCTATATATATTTTTTTCTCATATAAGAACAGCTGTATGATATTTAGTCTTATATGTTTCACTTATTTCAGTTACTGTTATGTTCTTTTTTTGTTGGTGTTGTAACAGGGATCAAACTCAGGACCTTATGCTTACCAGGAGCTTATGCCACTGAGCTAACTCCCTGATCCCCACCCAGCATTATGTTCCTGAGTTACATACATTTACTGAAAAATGCTTGTCCTTATTTATGCGGAGTAGTATCCCATTATATATAAATACTACATTTTTCTTACCCATTCATCTGTTGATGGACATGTACACTTTTTCCAAAATTCAGCCATTATAAATTTTGCTGCTATAAACATTGGTAGGCACGTATCTCTATTATGTGCTGATTTTAACCCTTTTGGTAAGAAACTTGGAAGACAGCTGTTGTTAAATGGAATTTTTATTCATAGTGTTTTAGAAGAATCTCCACATTGGTTTCCACAACAGTTATGTGAGTCTCCTTTCCTATCAGCAATGATAGTTATTCTTTCTGGGATAAGAGAGTATCTTAATGTAGTTTTTTAACCTTCATTTCTCTAAAGTTCAGCAATGTTAAACTGTTGAACTTTTTTTTTTTTTTTTTTTTTTTTTTTTTTTTTTTTTTTTTTTTTTTTTTTTTTTTTTTTTTTTTTTTTTTTTTTTTTTTTTTTTTTTTTTTTTTTTTTTTTTTTTTTTTTTTTTTTGAGATAGGGCCTTTTGGTATAGTTTAGGCAGGCTTTGAATTCACTATGTACTATGTAGCCCAGGTGGGCTTTGAACTCACAGTGATCCTCCTGCTTCAGCACCCCTAAGGTATTGGTATTACAGATGTACACCACCATACCTAATCTGTTTAACTTTTTTTGATGTACTTACTGGACATTTGTACTTCTGAGATGTATCTATTCATTTAAGTTGCCCATTTTATGACTGGGTTTTTTGTTTTGGTGTGTAGAAATTAGAAACTAGCATCTTAAAGGAGTGAAGAACAATAAACAAAGTTTAGGGTGGGTTGTAATCTGTTACTTAGGGATCTTAGAAGACTCGGATCTAAAAAAGGTGTAACAGCTTAATCCTGATTGATATCTCCATTCTTACTTAAGACATTGGTGATCCCCTCTCCTCCCTGTAAATCTTTTATTGTGTGACCTAAATAAAAAGGAGATGCTTCTAGAGTTCTGGGCTCACTTTGAGAGAGACAGATCTCAGTGAGTCCTCTGAGCTACCTTCATTGGGTCTTCTCATTGTTTCTTTTGGCACCGACACAAAACATTACAACATTGGTGCATTTAAGTTTTCTCTGTATGTCTAGTCGTTAGTCCTCTGTCTGAGGAATAGCAGGTAAACTTTTTCCCATTGTATAGGCTGTCAATTTACTCTGTCACTTACTTTCTTTGTTGTGCACAAGCTTGTTATATTTTACTTTTTGTTACTGGGAATCAAACTCACGAATTCATGCTTCCTAGGCAGGCATCGTGCCCCTGAACTATATCCCCAAACCAAGCTCTTTAATTTCATATGATCCCATTTGTTGATTTTTGGTATTATTTCTTGTGCCATGTGGGACAAAATTCCTTGTTCAAAAAGTCCTGTCTATGTCTTCAAAAGTTTTCCTTGTTTTAGCCGGGCGTGGTGGCGCACGCCTGTAATCCCAGCACTCGGGAGGCTGAGCCAGGAGGATTGGTGCGAGTTCGAGACCAGCCTGGGCTACAAAAGTGAGCTCAAGGCCAGCCTGAACTGCATAACGAGACCCTGTCTCAAAAAGACAAAAAAAAAAAAAAAAAAAAAGTTTTCCTTGTTTTATCTTCTGGCAAATAATTCTTTGTTTCACTATTTAGATCTTTGATCCATTTTTAGTTTAGCACACAGTGAGATACTGAGTCTAGAGTTAATCTTTTGCATGTGGATTTCTGATTTTCCCAGTGTCATTTATGAGAGAGGCTACCTTTCTTCTACTGCATGTTTTTGTGGTCCCTTTGTCAAAGATTAGATAGCAGTTATGTGCCTAGCGTTGTTTCTAGTTTTTCTTTTTCTTTTCTTTTCTTTTTTTTTGTCTTTTTGAGACAGGGTCTCGCTGTACAGTTCAGGCTGGCATTGAGCTCACTTTTGTGGCCCAGGCTGGTCTCAAACTTGCACTGATCCTCCTGCCTCAGCCTCCCAAGTGCTGGGATTACAGGTGTGCGCCACCACGCTCGGCTAACTAAAGAATTTTTTAAAATTTTTTTCTTGTTTCAGAACTTTTGTTTATTTATTTTTATGGCTGCTCAGCCTGCTCTCAGGGCAGGGCTGGCACAGCATGTGGTGCTGGGGATCGAACCGCAATCCCTGCAGCCGCCCAAGCTTTCCTAAGCAGGTGCTTTAGACCACTGAGCCATCCTGCTGGGCCCCTGTTTCTGGTTTTTCTATTCCACTGAACCACATCCTTGTTTTTGTACTAGTACATGGTGGTTTTTTTTTTTTTTTTAAATTTTATTTATTTATTTTTTTCTTGTTTCAGAACCTTTGTTTATTCACTCATTTTTATGGCCAGCTTAACCTGCCCCAAGGGCAGGGCTGGCACAGCATGTGGTGCTGGGGATTGAACTGTGGTCCCTGAAGTTGCCCAAGCTTTCCCAAGCAGGTGCTTCAGACCACTAAGCCATCCCGCTGGGCCCCAGTATCATGGTGTTTTAACTCCATATATCTACCATATAACTTCAGGTCTGGGACACCTGCGTTGTTTTTGTTACCTAGGATTGTTTTTGCTAGTCTCGGTCTTTTCCATATGAATTTTAGGCTTGTTTTCTCTAGATATGTGAGAAACACCATTGGTATTTTGATTGTGATTGCATTTAACTTCTAAATATCAGCTTTGGGAGTATGGCCGTTGTGATTATACTGATTTTGCCTATCTAGGAACGGGGGACTATCTTTCAATTTTCTAATGTCCTCTTTGATTTCATTCTCACTGATGTAATTTCCAGTATAGAGGCCTTCCACTTCCTTGGTTAGGTTAATTCCTAAGTATTTACTATTTTTGATTATTGTGAATTATATTGTCATTTTCTTTTTCAGTGAGTTCAATAGAAACGCTATTCATTTTTGTGGTTTTTTTTTTTTTTTCTCTTTTTAAATTTTTTGAGACAGGGTATTGCTATGTAGTGGAGCCTAGTCTTGAACTCACTTCATAGCCCAGATTGTCCTTAAACTTGTGGCAGTATTGCTTAGTTTTCTGAGTGCTAGGATTATAGGTGTGTACCACCATGCCTGTCTGTTGTGTGATTTTTTTTTTTTTTTT
>PVJA010040523.1:0-18465 GCA_004027025.1 Myocastor coypus | reverse complement strand
TTTTTTTTTTTTTCTAAGCAACATCAATAGGGAGGTGGGTCACACCCACACATTGTACTCTGTAGAATGATTGTGAGGACAATATGCATATGTCAACTTTCAAAGAAAAGATAAGGGGAAAAGAGAAAAAAAAAGTAATGTTAATTTAAAACGGTTAATGTTTAATTTTTTGATCAATCTTATATACCTATATGTATTAATCTAAACTGATCTGATGATGAAAATACGTAATATAACCATTGTTAAATTTAAACAATAAAAAATATTAAAATAAAAAAATGAAACAAAATTATCAATTAGATAGAAACAAACACACAAAGACCATGGGAAGGGGTGCTCAGGGTCAGTGGATGGCAACACTGTAAACATAGATCAAGGAAGGTGCCATGGTGACAGAAAAACCAACCAAAAGTAGCAACAATAATGGGCAAAAGAGGTGTCTGTGACCTTAGCTTTCAGAATATAAAGGGCAGAAACCTCTGTTTTAGCCGCCTTTCACTTGGTCTCCTTTTCCTCATTTCATGTTCTTCCCCTCTTAGGATAATGCAAGCAGCAATAACTTCTGCATCTGGTTAGAGTTGAATGGAGGAAAAGAATGAATCAGTCAGTTTCTTTTTGTTGTTGTTGCCTTTGTTTTATGTTTTTTGAGATAAGCTCTCACTGTGTAGCTCAAGCTGGCTTTGATCGCATGATGTAGTCCTGGCTAGCCTTGAACTCCTGGCAGTCCTCTTGCTTCAGTCTTTCAAGTACAGGTATTTCAGACAGGCCCACCATAGCCAGCTATAGCTCATGCTGTCACAGGATGTTATCAGATCATCCATCAGATCATTGAGCAAGGAAACTAGAACTTAGTGGCAAAGAAAACCTGATAAATTATACAGAGGCATGGAAATTGAACAAAGCATGCATGAATAATCAGTGGGACATGGAAGAAATAAGAGAATTCCTACAGTTAAAGGATAACACTATAAGTGCTGCACATATTCTCTAAATTGTATAACTGGAGAAAAGACAATACAACAATAGACGGGGGCTATTAAGGAAGGGTAAGAGTATGGGGGATTAGTACAAAGTTTAATATGATCAAAGTCTATTATAGGTGTGTTAAGAAATGTTACTATGAAACCCAATAGTTTTTACAATTACTAGGGGCTAATAATAAACAGAAGCTACAATTTTATCCTGTGAATTCTAAGGCTTTGAAGTATATCTAGTATTTGCTTAACATCAGATTTATAACTTAGAAAATGAGTGTTGGATGGTATCTTATAGAGTTCCTTTCATGAATAAGCATATTCATGCACTTAAGTGCTTAACATCTAATGTGCTCCCTTTTCCAAATACTGCATCACAGTGCTAGGATTGTACACCTAAAAAAATATCATATTCTCAAGGCAGAAGTTTACCCTGTAAATAAGCACATCCATCAGAATTCAACATAGCACACGTTATTTCCCTGAAACATCTTTCTAAAAGTACTTACTTTTACACTTCACTTGTGACTGCCTAATATAATTTGATTCTGCATTGCTTCTTCATTATCAGACATCTTGAAATAAGGCACTGAGCAAATTGAAAAGAATATTCTTTGACACCATAAGGTATACCAACAAATCATCTAGAAAGTACTGTGGAGATTAACTTCTTGAAATGTTGGTAACATGGGGAATGAGTACTTTACATTAGATACCGACTCATGTGCTACATGTCCTTTCTGGTATCCCTTAATTAATACAAACTGTGAGAATGTCCTGGTATATATTTCATTTTTTCATCAGCATTAAATTCATCAAAACAACCTAACTCAACAGAGGCAGCTAGTGCTCACAACAGAAATGTTTTATTTTAAAAAATATATTATTAGGTTAATGTAGAGAAAGCAATGATATAAAAGTTAATTTTATTTTAGTAAGACATTTTCTATAAATAATTTGAAAGCAATATCACACAGTTCAGTAACAAACATTGGCAACAAAAGGAAAACATTTAATTACATTGTTACATTTAGTCGACAAAAATGATATTCTATAAACATAAAAGTTCAGAGAAAAATACATGAGAAAATATGTAAATTACCTTACACAACAATACATACCATATATATTTTACGGCTTCTGCATTGGATTGATACCTGTTTAATGAATTTAAGATAATATCTGTTGGAATTTGTTAACATACAGGTATGGACAATTTTAAGTAATCTTGTTTCAAAAGCGTAATTATAACACGACAGAAGAGAACAAAAGAAACCAAAGTCTTCTAACGTATGTAGGTCTCGGTTCTTCATAGGAATATGACATTTTGGATCAAGAAAACTCAACATCTGTATGCAGCTATTCCCTTAAAATATGGAAATATTTCAGAACTTGACTACTAACATTATTAGAACGGTAAATGTTGATACTATTTTTTACGAAAAAAAACTTTAGATCAGTTAATTTTGATTACTTAGATATGCTTTTCATTTTTAAGTTAATTACAAAAAATATGTACTATGAATATCCAGGCAAAAATAAAAGTTGAGAAGTTGGTAACATTTTTGTCAAACACATATCATAAAAGTTAAAATAATTCCATGGATAAAGTTGTAATGAACCTGAAAGAATTTTTTAAACTAAAATGGATGAAAAATTAGAGGTGGTATTTATGCCTAAGTGATCACTTCAATTGATTTTTTGAGTTAATATTACTAATATTTCATGTAATCTTGATGACCTTCATATTTCCAATGACACATGATGCTAATAAATGTTCTTCATCTGTTTCATACGGAAATGGCACCTGTGTGTGCATCTGGTCATTGTCTTGTGCCTTCTATTGTCTTTATGCACCGTCCTTCCTCAGTACTCCTCTGAAAACTTCAAACAGGATGAAGACATGAGTGATTTGTGCGATGGATATTTTCCTCCCTTACCTCTAGTTCCTTGGTGGATTTTAATGAGACATTTCCTGGCAAAGAAATGAAGCACCTGCTCATTTGAGCAATTCCATCAGCACACAACCAAACAAACACATTTTGGAGTTGATTGCAGTCTTCCATAGCCCTTATATCAAAAAAAGAACCAATAATTTTATCATTTTCATCTTAGCCTATGACTGGCACCTTACTTAGTCTATGGTTTATCAATAAGGAGAGAAGATTAAAGTTTTTAATGGTCTCCAAATAAAATGTCTGACGTGTTGCTGAGAGCTCAGTATAATTTCTTTTCACGATATTTTTGAAGTTAGACTGAGATAACTAAAATAGCAACTGTACAACACTAGGTGCACATCTCCAAAATAAATCATTGAAACAGGAAAAGTCATGCAATCATAAACTATTTATCATTAGCAACCATTAAGGAAAAGCTAATTTCATGACTAATTTTTCATTAAGTTGCTCTGCTAAAGCCATTTTGTGCCACATTGCCAGCATACACGTAAAATAGCAGCTTTTGCTCTCCCTTGTCCCATCGTACAAACACACACCATGTGCTCTGCCTACACCGTGGACCTCTGTACCTCAGAAGGTGATTTACATGATTATCATTTCTACTTGCTAAGGAACATATTTTATTTGACTGAGACGGAAGTATTTTATTTAAGTCTTTTATTATTTTCCTTCAACCAGTCACTTTCAAATACCTTCATCAAACCTAGAAAGCTACCCATATCTGGCTTTGGTGCTGATGCAGAAAGTCTCCTGCCTTGCCTGGCAGAGAGTTTTATTTTTTTAAAGAATTTTTTTATTGTATTTATTTATTTTTTTCTTGTTTCAGAACCTTTATTTGTTTATTCACTCATTTTTTATGGCCGGCTCAGCCCACCCCGAGGGCAGGGCTGGCGCAGCATGTGGTGCCGGGGATCGAACCGCGGTCCCTGAAGCCGCCCAAGCTTTCCCAGGCAAGCGCTTTAGACCACTGAGCCATCCCGCCGGGCCCCCTGGCAGAGAGTTTTAATTTCTTCGTAGATTCTACTAAGGTTTTCCTTGCACACAAACAAAGCACCTGATCGACTTCCTTTCAACGGGGCACCTGCTGTTTTGTCACTAGTGGATTGAGATAAGATACAGTATGCATGAGACTCCTGATGCACACTAGGAAGACTGTAAGGAAGTCTTCTTTTGCTCATTCACACATCCATTTGTATAGTCAATAAATATCTACTGAACTTTTAAAACGAAAAGGTGATATTTGCTGATGTAGCCCATGAAACACACATGCCAATAATGCACTCAGAAATCCAATTAATATTACATTAATATTACAAGGCTTTTTAAATTTTGTGCTAGGGATTGAACTGAGGACCCTATGCTTGCCAGACAGGTACTCATTCTACTGAGCTATCTCCCTGTCCCTACAAGGCCTTTTTTGTTATTTGAGTGAAGTGGAGACAAGTTGAATGCTATGGTTCTTTCTGGTAAATGGTCTACAATTCTATGCTAGTGTAGAGCTGTGTGAAATCAAAAGCTACAAAGAGCAAGACAATAGTAGACCTCGTTAGAGGAGAAATACTGTGCTATGCTAAAGAAAATGTTAAAAATTTAAAAACCTAGAGAGAACAATTTTCTGTGAACTGATGGTCACTTTTATATTTTGAAAAAAACATAGAGGCAGAATTATGTAATTAAATTAGAAGTGGGTTCGTACACTAGGGAGACTGTACAACATTTACACATATAGGTCTGGTTTATTTCACTTATGAGTATATAAGAACCCAAAAGAAGCAATAAAAATGGAGAGGCATAACACAGATAAATGGAAGTCAAGGACTTAAAGGTTAAAGAAAGTTACTGCAAGCAGAAAACATAGGAAATATAGCAGGAGCAAAACCATGCCCAGGATAAATTAGACAATGGTCCTAAGAATCTCCAAAAGGTTTTTCACGCTGAGGATAGCAAAGTATAGCACTAAAACTATGCTCGTAATGGCTGCCATTCTGGTTGTTTAGATATGTGCTGCTTCTAACCTAATTTTACTTACTGTATACTCTCTCTCAAGTAAATAGTTGGTTTACAAGAAAACAAAAGTGGTATTAAATGAAAATAACAGACTAGGAAAAGTAATAAAGGATTGACAGACTACAACTTTGCATATGCTTAGATTTCTAAATTCCTGTGTACAAGTGTGTAACTGCTTTTATCACTTTCTATAGAGACTTATTAGAATATCAGTGATAGATGATACCAATTCCAAGTTAAGTCTAAGATGTTTGATACTCGGAAAGACAGTGATGTTAAGCTCAAGTGCCTATGTTATAGAGTAATAGTATCACTAAGTTTTTCTTCTGGAGGGTTAAGAATATAAGGTTATAGAATAAAAATTAGAGAAAAAGAAGAGCCACAAAAAATAGTAAATATTTTGGCTCTAGCCCTGCAAGGTCAGTGAGAACTCAGGACTTAAGAAAACCTGTTCTATAATATTGTATAACTCAGTGGTTTCCCAAATTTTCTGTTGAAGGAGATTATGGAATCACAGAGGAAAGGGATTGAAGATATATAGTGTGCCTAAGGAGAGTCACCTAAAGAGAAAAGATTCTCTCAGGCTTTCACAGAACAATCGGTCAAGCATGGCCATGACTCATCCAGATGGCTGACACTGACAACAGTTCCACAAAGCACTGTACATGGTTTCAAAGTAAATCCTAAGGGGAAATGACTGATCTTAGGAGGTACAAAAGTTACATGTTTTGTTATACAGGTCTTGCTTTAATTTGCCCTTAACCACCCAGCAGAAAAGTTTAACCACAAGGCAAAAAACAGAAAGCTAGATTAGAATGCTGAGCTATAAAAGGTTTAAATCAATAGCTTCCATCATTGCCAGTTTTGTCAATAACTCACTGAGATTATGGAACATTGGATTATCTTTACAACTACTTTCTCTGAATTCAATGAGAAGAAATTTTGTTGTACCAATAATGACTAGAAACATTATCACGTCTATATGCTGTGCTCTGTATGACTACTAGGAGGACAACAACATACCTTGCATCAAATACTGGAAATGTAGTATTAATGTGTTTTGAAACTGTCATATTGTTATTTCTTATTCAATACAATAAAAAATAGGAATAAATAAATTAGAGGTGGGGAAAGGGTGTTCTATAGGGGTCAAAAAGTATGAATAGGATGTCCAGAGTGTGACACGCAGGTAGGCAGGGGAATGGCTGTACTTCTGTGTACTTGTACGCACTCATGACACCTTTTCCCCATGAGGGAGAGCATTCATTTTTTCTTAATATCATAGAAAAGCAAATTATCATCTAGCTCTAATAGGCATAGTTTTGAAAATCTACATTCTCTGGCTTTATGGCTTTATTGAGAGATTTGCCATGATTTTTGCTGGTTCCTTTTACATGGTTGTTAGCACAGATTAATGTCAATAATAATTCAAAGCATCCAAGCATTAGGTTCAGATCCATCTTGAAGACAATACTGAGAAAGCCTTTTTGCTGTAATTCATTTTAAAGCTCATAAAAATAGAATGTAACTTTCAGGCTATTAGCTATTAATATAATATCAAACTAGTATTGTCTTGTGAAGTTTACTGAACAGATGAAGTGGATAAGATTTTGATACTGTCCCATGTCAAAATACTGAAAGCAATAGTAAAAAAAAAAAAAAAAATACCTGTACAGACTTTGAACATCTGTCTCCTGGTCCACCATAAGTCCAGGTTGCCTAGCAGTCCTGTGAGTAAGACCTCCAATGACAACTAAATTACTAGGGTCCTGTGCTGTTGTCCTGTTTCCAGAACTTGATGGCACTTGGCATAGTCGTGCTTTCCCTTTTGAGGTACTATTCACAGTTAGTTTCTGGTAGAGGTTACCTTAGCTCCCTCTAATTTCCTTGACTATTTCATCTTCTCTAACATGGCACCTTTCTTCACACCTGCCTTAAAAGACTACTTCACTTTTCCTTCACCTCTTTTTTGTAAGGTATTTATAAAGTACCCTTACCCTTTATCTTACAGTCCATAGAGCATCGCCCTCATCTTCCCTTCCCTTCCCTTCCCTTCCCTTCCCTTTCCCAACCTTTTTTAGCCCTCTCTTCCTTTACTTCTCCTCTCTTCCCCTCCCCTTCCTTCTTTTGTCTCTCACATATAATGTACATGTCATATATCTTATGTAACAGAAAACTAAATGATATATCTACATGCTATATATGAGGTGTGCTAGGAAAATTTGGTGAAGTATGATTTTTTTCAAATTACTGTGAAAAGATACAATGCCATTATACTCCTCAAAATATTTGCCCATCTTTACTCACACATTTAATCCCTCCTTACCACATTGTAAAGTGGTTATAAAAGCCCTCTTTCATGACTCTCTGTAGTTGGGCTTTATGAAATATTTTCCTATGTCACAAATCAAAAGTTTTACCTTTCCTCATCTTCTTAACTTTGGGGAAGAGCAAGAAGTTACATTGTCCACATCAGCTGTATAAAATTGATGAATACTGTAATATTTTATGTGACTGCTTTTCCACTGAATTATACTTAGCAGCATCGAGATAGACACACAGAGAGACCAACAGACCAACAGACAGATGAAAGAAAGAAAGAAAGAAAGAAAGAAAGAAAGAAAGAAAGAAAGAAAGAAAGATAGTAGATAGATAGATAGATAGATAGATAGATAGATAGATAGATAGATAGATAGATAGATAGATTTTATTATTTTTCCTTCAACCTTGTGGTTATTTTTTGTGATTTCAAGTATGGTATCTAGCAAGTAATTGGATTTATGAATTTAACTGATAAGAAACTTGACTAAGAAAGGAAGGTGTTCAGCTTCCTAGTGGAAGTTAAAAATCACGAGAATACAGGGCGGTTGTGGGGAGGATAATTAAAGAAATGCCCATCAAAGTAGAACTCTGGTGAAATGTCTTCGCTCTTCATTTTTTAGCCTCTGCATACACATAACAGGGCACCTCTTTGCCTCAAAATCTGCTGCATCGTGCTGACAGGGAAAAGGCAAAACAAAGCGAACACTTTAGAGCTTTCTTCCAGCTCTGATTGCTTTTGTGACCAAGTCAGCTACACCCCGCCCTCTGTGTTCCTGGAAATCTGAAGTGTGCACATTAGTGTTTGTTCATTGCTCTGCAAAATGGTCTTCTGAGACTGTGAAGGAGTAAAATGCACATCGTTTCTTGAAGGGTTTAGCCCTGAGACAATGAGGACACTGGGGCTGTCACAGTTCTTAGCTATGCCAACCCAGCATGTCGCCTAGTGGGGAGGAGCTTGACTCCCTCTTTTGCTGGGGATTTTTATTGTTTGCTAGTTTCTTTGTTCCTTCAATTTCTACTCATTTTCTGAAAATTTTAAAGTTTATTAAATCCTCTCATGAAAAAAGTTGCAGTCACTGCAGACAGTTATTGAAGACTCTCTACTCCTTTGGCCTTTTGCCAGCACCGACATTTGCTTTGGCAGTGCCCCTAACTTTCCTCATTCTTTTCTTATGTTGTTTCCACTGCTTTCTTGAGGTCTTTTTCTTCTCATACAAAATGAATATAATCAAAATGAGGTGGAATATTTTGAGGGGAATTAATAGCAATCTGTCTTTCACTGAATTTTTTTTTTCTTTTGCTTAAACATGCATTGTGATTTTTGATCATCTGTTATATAAGTATTACATTTAATATGACGTCTGGGAAAATTACTCTCTTCTGCCATTTAAATTATTTCACCTAATAGAATGAATTTAAAAACTTTGATTCTTTTTTCCCTAATGCCTATGTCTAAATTTGTAACCACATATTAGATGTTATCAGAAAAAGCTTTCTTTGGGACTCCTCAGCTTAAGCATTCTTAAAAGACAACGTGCCATTTCTCTCCCAAAACACAATTTTTTAAAAAAGTCTGTTTCATTTCTAGCCCTAACCTTTATCCCTGATAAACACGACAAAATTATATCACACAAAAGTATATTACACTTCAGGCTTTCTGGTTTCAAATCACATCATTGTTCATGCCCAATGCGATTGCTGTAATTCAAAAATTCATTCTTTGGAGCTTAGTATCACCTTAGTATAGTGTATCTGCTTTTCATTTTGAACTTTAGGGGCTGATTTTCATGGCTATCTCATTTCTAATCCTTCTCATTAATGTCTTGGCCCTCTATAAAATGAAAAGTAAGAACAGGCAAAGCACGATATTTTTCCTTGTTTATAATAAAAATTAATGCAGTGGTAGAAAGGATGTTTTGCTTTTGCAAGGCCCTGGCCTCAATGCCCAGTGTGGCATAAAAATAAAAACAATAAAGAGTGAATGGGCTGTAGAAAACCGGGGCTTTCTTGATCTGATGCAGCAGATGAAAGCCTCAACAAAGTTTTATGTCTTCCTGCTTGCATGGCTGACCAGAAGGATGCATGCGCTGCAGAGCAAACTCGGGTGCACTCAGCAGAAAGCAAAATTCCAGACAGATAGGAAAGCTTATTGCTTACGCAGGGTGCTCTCAATACACAGTGAGTCTGGCCAAAAGGTGAAAGCTCCCTGCTTTGAGCTGCTTGAAGACAGTGCACAGTCAGCTATTGGAGGACACCAACCTGTACAAAGACCAGCACAACTGCTTCAGAGCCCACTAGAATATATTCAGATGAAATTGTTGTGAAACTATAGACATTATTCCATAGATTCCAAGTGAAATTTATTCTCTGATTCTCAAATCAATTATCCAGTTTCTAGTTTGACATCGTCTTGAGTTTTTCATACAATTTACAATTAGTCTTTTTTCAATTGGAACCTTTGATTTTGCTCCCCAAATTTGGTCCCCACTAGTTCTTCTTCTTATTTAAGCAACGACTCCAGCATTCACCCAGTTTCTTCAAAGCAGATATTTGGGTTATTTCTTATTCTTGTCTCACTTCCTATCTCATTCTGCTAAATTCATCTTTCAGGGAACATATTTCTCTTCTACTATTGCAGCATTCACATTAATTACTGCCATTTATTGCCCAACAAAGCCAAATCTAATCAAGCCCAATAAGAAGACTTTTGACATACTTAGCTTATTTGTTCTTGACTTACCATAATATAGCCTGGCCTCATGTTAAATTAGTTGCTCACATGCATGAAGTTATATTCCTTTTTGATATCTCTGTTCCCACTGCTTCTTTAAGTTGGACAGTTATTTGCTCCTCCCATTCTTCCCCTAATACATGACCATATGCCTTCCACAATTATGAGTCTTCTACCAAGAGAACTTGGGCTTGCACAACTCACTCCTACATCTCCCCTGTATGTCCTAATATTATCTTTTCAAACACTTCTTTCCTTGATAGCATTTGCAAATAAATAATTGCCACTTTATTTTGTCTATGTAAATATTTCAGTTGTTTCTTTAAGCAATTTCTTTCCTTTTGTTTTCCTTTTCAGTATTGGTAATTGAACTCAGGACCTTGCACTTGCCAGGCAAAGTGCTTATTTTGCTGAGTTATCTCCCTGGCCCTGGTCCTTCAGTTGTTTCTTAATGAGTTACTACTATTCTGTTGGCAAAAAGCACATGATTTGTTCATTGTATTTTTCTGTTTTCAGAATAGAGCCTGATGTGTATTATGCTCCAGTGAATAAATGAATTATGAAAATGTAAGTTATCCAAAAGAAAGTTATCTTATATTTTTTCTTATCCCACTCGTTCCTACCAACAAATCTCATTTAAGGTGATGGAAGCATATTCATATATGTTCAAAAAATCAATGGAGCCTAGAGACAAAAATTGAAACCCAAATTTCTTCATATCAAGGCTCCGAATTTTTGGAAATTGTGGGTAAACTATATTGTCCTTGGTGTGGTTTATATGAGTGTTCATGACAGAGAAAGGGCTTGGACTGCATAACTCACTCAGGATGAGTAGGAATAAACATAGAAGGCTTCCTCCGTTGGTCTTGTGAGAACTTCTTTGAAATAAACTGACAGTACAAGAAGAAAACATTGACCGAAGAGTCATGGAGAAATATCATAAAACTATATTTAACCATGACAAAGACAAATTTCCATAAAGGTCATAATTAATCTATATCATAATTTTATCTGTTTTCACTTCTCCCTCTCCCACAGCCAACTTCTCCACAGTTTATGCAGAACCACATTATCCATAGAAGAGAAATTTCTAGATGCACTCTAGAAGGAAACAGGGAGACTCCTGTAGCAAGTATGCTTGGATACATAAAAATGCAAATATAACCTGATAGGGGCCAGGGAGATAGCCCAGTAGAGTAAGCACTTGCCTGGCAAGTGCAAGATGCTGATTTCAATCCCTGGTACTGACAAAAAAAAAAAAAAAATCTTGACATGTAAACCATAATGTTACTATTTTACACAGGACAGAAATCTGAGAGTGTTGAACTTGGTTCAGACTTGGTTCATACTTCAAAATTTCATCAGCCTCCAAGAAGACCTGACTATATAGACTGCATTGTTTGAGAATTAATATTACCTTTCTTTCTTTCTTTTGCTCTTTCTTTCTTTCTTTCTTTTCTATTTTAGGACAGTGCTTACAAGGTCTGCAGAGTCTCACTACATAGATCAGACTCTTAGTGATCTGCCTGTGTTCAGCTTCCCAAAGAGCTGGGATTATAGGAGTACACAGCCATACCCAGTCTCAATCCCTTTCTCAGCGCCCCACAAGAGCAAAGCTGGTACAGCAGGCCTAGGGATGGAAGCCCTGGCCCTCTACATCTGCCTAAGCAGGCAATGTAGTCTGCTGAGGTATTTGGCCAGCCAAGCATTACTTTTTGTAATGCATCTTTCTGACTAAAATATAAACTTCAATAAAGCATGGACTATGCCTTCATATACTTTTCTCCAGTGTCATTATTCATGTTCAATAAGTGAAAATTAGAAGAAATAACCACATACCTCTCACTGTTCAACCATACTAACCGTCATGGGGGCCTTAAAGACAGTTTATCAGAGAAATTCTTATGCTGTTTCTTCTGCAGTTTTTTTCTAGATAGCTTCTAAATCTTTTAAACTAGGCAGAAAATAGCTTTTTCCACTTGTATTCAGAAACAGGAGACTTGCATATTTCTAAAGCTTGAAAACAATAACAGTTCTGTGAAGCCAGAAAACGTGTTTTGAGGTTATTTTCAGAAACATCGGCTGACCCTGAGTTAATATTAATAGGGCAGCATATTAGGCTGGTTAGAGTCCTCACTGGACTCTGCCAGCTCCAATGGTTAACAACGACGCTCCTGGATTCACGCCCTCGCCGCCAATCTATTGCCATTTCTGTCCTCCACAGTAATCCTGTTTTGTGAGTCATCAGCTAGAAAGCATCCCCAGTTTTTCATATTCTAAATTATATTTTAATATCCTAGATCAGTTTCTGATTTATCTATTGTCAAATATTTTGCCTCATAACAAATGCAAAGAAAAAAGAAACCCTATTACCTGAGTTCCTACATCCACTTTGGCCTAATGGTGCTTGTAAATAAAGCATTTGCATAATGAGTGATATTTATAAAAGCCAATTACTGCTAATACGTGTGACCTTTTGGCATCAATAAGCTAATAACCTTTGAAATGTGGGCTAGATTACATAGTGCAAAAATGAAACTTAGGTAGAACAGAAGCTAGGCTGCCTTTTCTATATAAGAATGAAAGTTCTGTTCTGTTTTAGCAGCACTTTTTAAAAAAGTGCTAATTAGATATGTGATTTGAATTTAAAAAGTAATTCTGCTCCTTTTTCAAATAAATAACATTAAAAAGGAATCATGAAAATGATTAAAACTACATGCAAAAGCCTTGTGCTTACAAATTAATGGCTAGCAAAGCAGAATAAACTGATTCTGGTATTTCAAACATATTAACAGGGTAAAGATATGTGACATTTATATATAGATGGCTATAAGATTTGGGATCCTGTTGACTTATGTTTAATACAAACAATGATTTTACAACAATAATTATTAATTATAATACTTAAGCACATTACATTTTGACTTATTTAATATGGTCATAAGTATCTTCATGCATTTCAGTTTTATTTTGTTATAAAAAACTACTATGTATTACCTAATAAAACTACTATGCATCACCTAATTCTGCTAGAAGTACAGTTCATTTTATGAAAGCACTTTTGTCACTGCATATTGCATTTTAAATTGTTTGTTTATAACTATATATCATCTAATATGGCAACCTGTACCGTAATGTGAGAATATAACCTACCACAGAGCTGCTTGTGCATTTTATAGTAAAGTACTAAAACAAAATACACTAGAACCTGATTTTTGCTTCACAACGGTGTGGTATACTTTGTTCAGTATGAGAGGAATCAAACTTCAATTTCCCAAAATGCAAGTCACATATGGAATAATTTTCTGTGCTTCTAACAGTACCACAGATTCGGTTTTATCCAACAGGTCTATTCCTAGGCAAAACGCAAGTTACTATGGTGCCTGTGCAAGATCCACTCGCTTAGATTTTCAGCCTTATTGTTACCTTTCTTTGTCCTTGATCATGGGTGATCTGATCTTTCTCTATTACTACTTAGGCTCAGCACAGTCCTGAGTCCTGGAAATCAAGACAATCCTTTCATCTGCATTCATTAAACATCTGTGTATTTTTCTCCTATTTTCTTGGTAGCAATAGATACATTCCAGTTTTCTACACTTTGCCTTGTTAACCACCATAAGGAGGCAGAATAATTGCAACAGTTTAAATTTTAAACACAGAGCTATATGCAAGTACACTGGGCAGTATCTACAGGCCTTAACATTCTAAATTCATAAGACATGTGGAGTCAAGTGCTAAGGTACAAGTACATAAGATAAAATATAGTAAGGGCTCTAATAGCACATCTCGTTATGGTTGGGCCTTAATTACGACTCTAGGTTCAGTGACAAAAATGGTCTAAGACTTGTACGTGGAAGTGGGAGATTATTGTATCCTGGTGATCTAATAAATTAATACATTCTCCTTTACTCTTGCCCTGATGAGAGTAAATGAAGTCTATGTTCTATTTTGCAGAAATGAAATATGAACAATATCTGGGTAACTGGGGGAGATGTGAGGGAAGCTACTGATTGTCAAAAGTAATAAAATCAAAAGAAATTATTAATAAAATGGCTCTCTTGAAAAAATAAAATTAAATTATTAATAAAATGGCTCTCTTGGAAAACAATAAAAAGATCTAAATAGAAGATTCAAAGTTCTTCTGGGTGTTAAAATCTAGAAATGTGCACTGCGGCAAGGGAGCTGAGTCCATAAAGGGTAAGAAAAGCTTGTTGTCAAGAGGTTTTTTCTCTGTTAGTGAAAATAATTTTGATCAGTTAGCAAGATAATAAGCCATGCTCAGAAGAGGAAGACAAAGTACAAAGGGTAATGCCACACACTTGCACATAGCTAGACCTGAGTATGATGATATGTTTTGTGCATTTTAAGAGTAGTTTAAATATTATCAAATGTATACTCTCTCACCATTAGAAATAGAGATTCTTTGAAGAAAATTATAAAATGGGATAAAGGTGGGTTGCAATATGATATCAGGTCAGTAAACATTCAAGCAAATCTCTCCCAAGTCATGGTCCATGTCATATATCCACACATAATGTCAAATCTATTCTACATAAACTGAATTTTAGCACTGTTCTGTTTCTTTTGTTCAAAGAAGCATAGAATGTGTTAAAAAATATGTGCTACCAAAATTAATATTCCACTTAATAGCATTGGTTATTTTATTTCTGCCCCAAACATTTCTTTCATACATTTTGTTCCCTTCTAAATTTTGTGACTTTTCAGATTGCTTTGTTAACTCCTTAAACTGAATGCCAGTAGGCTGAAATGCTACAGAGGCAGTTTGCTTATAATTCAAAGCCCTGAAGAGGATACTGTGTTTTCTCAGAGGCATGAAACATCTTTGAAAATGCAGCAAAAGGGAAGAGGTGGAAAAAGTGGATCAGAACTTTTGTCTGTGCTGTTTTCAATGGCAACATCACTGGTAGCTAAATCCTCCGAATGGCGATTAACTATCGATCCTGCAAGGGTCACTCTCTGGCTAAGGGTGAATGAAAAGAAGCACCAGAAAGCTGTGCAAACTGGGGTTAGGGAGAAGCTTCACAGCTCTACACCCAAGGCTCTTGGGCCCTGTCTGCTCTGCACGACCCTTTCTGCAAGCTCTTTTCTCAGCATTTACCTCTTCTTAGCATACATATCAGCATGCAAAATCTCCCTATACCTTTTGTTCTTCTTTGATGTCTGTTGAATTATAATATAGAAAACTTGAGAGTACAATTTATAAGTCAACTGCATGATTTTCCCAAACTGCAGATACCTTTGTAACCAGCATCTGCATAAAGAACAGATCAACATAGCATAAGAAAAAATAAAAGGAACATGTAGCCAGAGAGCAAAGTGTATAAAAGAAACAGACATGTTTATCATGATAGAGCAAAGAATGATAATCTTTTCTATGGAAATGCATATGCAGACTCTGTAGTATGCAGTTTCAAAAATCAGCTTGTAGAAGTCTCTATGGAATATCTATAGAGTTGTTAAAAATAGTCATGAAATAATTATTTGGGGATATATTCAACTAAGACTAGTCAAATAGCTTTTATCACACAGGAGATCTACACAAATTGAGACATAGGATTCTAGCACTTGATAATTCTCAGATCCAGAGAGGGGTAATGAATATATGCCTTGTCCATATTATTCTTGTTGTTATTATTTATACTGAAAAGAATTTGGCTGCTAGATTAACATGTGACCTCTCTTGCTGTTTAATCTTTCTCCCCTCAGGAAAGTGATACATTGGCTGATAATTTCTGTAAACATGACATCGATCTGTTAACGTTGGCTCCTCCCTTGGCTTGCCAAGGGAACAAGAACAACAGGAGGCCAGAATGCACCACATGAAGTCACCTGGAAACCATCACTGAGCCCACATGGATTTGAAAGGCCGCTGCTTTCACCCTGAAATTCCTTTTAATGTTATGCTTGACCTGTGTTCTGAAAGCAAAGTCTGCTGGAAAATGGGGCACTTATGTGACAGAAGGAGAGGACCTCGCAGCTTCCTCACTCCATGGCTTCCCCTTGGCAGAGCCTGCGCACACTGCTGCCTCTGTGGGCAGCGCTTGCTGGGGACCCCGCTGTTCATGGGAGTCAAGGCAACCAAAGGACCTTCAGTGCAGGCCAACTAACGTTCCTCTCAAAACGAGGAATGCTGTGACAACCAGGGGCCAGTTTTCCACTTGAGCCAATACTTGATCTGGATGTAGAAAGAGAGTGTGTTTTCAGATCTTTCCCTTACTTCCTTCCTGCCTCTTTCCGGCCTCTGCCTTCCTTTCTTTTTCTTCTCTTTCTTTCTTTCCTTCTTTCTTTCTTTCTTTCCTTCCTTCCTTCCTTTTTTCCTTCCTACCTACCTTCCTTCCTTCCTTCCTTCCTTCTTTCCCTCTTTTGCACAGGGCCTCGCTACTTAGTTCAGACACATAGTGACTCTCCTGTCTCAGCCTTACCCAGTGCTGGGATTACAATATATAATACCAAGGATCAAACCTGGCTCCTTGAGCTTGCCAGGCACACACTTAGATCGCTGAGTTATTTCCCCAGCCCACAGTATGTTTTTTGAAAAAAGGAAAACCTAAAGAAGCCATTCAGATCCTTTACTCAAGTTACTTCTCAATGTTACCCAACCGTGATGTTGAAATGACATAGAAGAAAAATTAACACAGAGCTTAAGTCCTTCTCTCTCCAATTCTTTTCCATCGGTAAATCAAATGCAAATGTTCATGGAATGTGTGTCCTTCAGGCAGAAAAATAGAGCATTCAGGTTTGTGCACCTTTTCTTGTGGTAGCGAGTACAAAATTCTTGAGTTATGTCAGCATTTCCATGAATGAGCCCAATTTCCTTATACTATCATTAAAATTTGACATTGCCCCACATAAACATGAGCAGTCAAATTTATGCTATTATTTTGAGTTTAATTTGAATGAATTAAATAGCAAGTAAAAGTTACTGTAACTAATAGAAAAAGATCATAAAACAAAGGGAAAATTCATTCTATTACCTTTACTGTGCCTTTTAATTTTTTTCAATTTTTTAAAACTTGTATTTTGTGCCAGGGATATAGCTCAGCACCATAGCACCTACCTAGCAAGTACAGGATCACTAGTTCAATTCAACTGGATCCAGGTAGTATGTATCTGACCCTGGAGACAAAGATTCTATGCTGCCGTCCAGGCTTAGAATATCAATTATTGGAAAATACCTGTTTGATGTTATGTCTAAGGCCTTTGATATTCAGACAGGTAGTGATGTTAAGTTCAGCTGCCTCAGTTATAAGGTAATAAGATCACTAATCTTCTCTTCTACAGGGTTAATAAATTAAGTTTGCAGACGAAAAATTAGAGAAAAAGAAGGGCTACAAGAATAACCAATATTGGGCTGAGGAGATAGCTCCGAGGCACAAGTGCGTGCTGGGCAAGTGCAAGGTCGTGAATTTGAACCCTGGTCCCACAAAAAAAAAAGAAAGAAAAATGAAGTTGCTGTCTCTTAACCGGGCATGGTGGCGCACACCTGTAATCCCAGCACTTGGGAGGCTGAGGCAGGAGGATCGGTGTGAGTTCGAGACCAGCCTGGGCTACGAAAGTGAGCTCAAGGCCAGCCTGAACTGCCTAGCGTGACCCTGTCTCAAAAAGACAAAAAAAAAAAAGAATTACCAATATTTTGGCCTTAGCCCTTCAAGGTCAGTGAGGACTCAGGGCATAAGATAATCTGTACTGTAACATCCTATAACTCAGTGGTTTCCCAAATTTTCTGTTCAAGGAGATTATGAGGTCACAGAGGAAAGTGACTGACAATGTATACTGTGCCTAAAGAGAGTCACCTAGAGAAAAAACATTCTCTCAGGTCTTCACAGAGAACAAATTTGATCAAGCAATGGCTATGACTTATCCAAATAACTGACACTGAGGAAAGATCTATAAAATGCTGTATATGGTTTCAGGCTAAATCCTGAGGGGATTTGAGTGATCTTGTCAGATTACAAGTTACATGTTTTTTTGGTTTTTTTAAGGTGTTCAGCAGGAAAAGATTGTTCATCATGGTTATGACAGTAAGCCCACCTCAGCTTAAGGCTTAATTATCAGGGCATACAGTTTCACACAGCAAACTGCCTATGTCAATGTTGTGTCTCTGAATGCCAAGGTGATACATGGGATCTGTTCCCCAGTTTTTTATTTTGCCATTATGTTATAAAGTAGACTAGAAAAAAGGTATGATTTTATTTTATTTTTTTATTTTTAAGGATTATAAAATAGTTATATAAAGAAAAGCAACAGTGTTAGAAATGGTGCAAGATTCACCATAATAATAGGAATTCAGCAATGGTTTCAGTATTACATAAAGCTATCCTCAAATTAGTTACACACATTATCAAATATAAACATGTGAGATTCATTAAAAAAACAAAGAAAGTTGTAACAAATTCAAAAGAGGAATAAAAGAAAACAGGGTTAAAAAATAAGGCAATAACTGCTCCTTTTA
>PVJA010040522.1:0-18429 GCA_004027025.1 Myocastor coypus | reverse complement strand
TAAAAAAAAAAAAAAAAAAAAACTACTTTAAATCCTCAAGAATTTCTCCTGGCAGCGTCCCAGCTGGGATGATACAGGAGGTGCCCAAAAGTAGAATAGACAGGATAGCAGAGGCCAGCCAGCCATCCCTCCCTTTCCCAGGGATCCCCACCCCTAAAGGACTCTGTCCAAGGCCATCTCTGTGAATAGGGGGTACTGGAGCTCATCCTGCAAAAGCCAGGCCTACAGAAAGGAGGGGAACATTATAAAAGGAGAGACTCCACTCTTTCGCAGCATAATTCTAGAGTAAGCACTACAAGACTTCTCATGAGATTCTCAGGAAGACTGTATCCCAGCTGTCAAATTGCTAAGAGCTCCTCAACAACCCACTGCCTGTTGATTTCCCTTTGTCCATCTGCTTCCCTGTCCCTCAGGGCACCTTCTGGAAAAAAAATGAACTACCCAGTGAATTCCTTGTGCCCATAACCTTGCCATAGGGTCTGCTCCACAGAGGACATAAATGAAGAGAGAAGGAATGAGAGATGTCAGGAATGCGAGAGGTAACTGGCTAGAACCAGAGAAGCAAGGCAGAGAAATCTAGAAGGGCTTCTGGATGTCTGCCTGCAAAATATGTTTTCCTTATAGACAAAGGCATTGGCTGTGGGACTTAGTCTACTCACACGGAGTCTTAGGGAATGCAGAACACATGATGGAATTTCCCAGTAGACAGTTGGATATTCAGTTATGGAGATCACAAGAAAAGTAAGAGCTGGATCTCTGACTTGGGGACCAGGGATGTGTACGCAGTTGTTGAAACCACAATATCACCAAAGTGTTAGGATTTCACTGAGAGCACTATCCAGGATTAGCAGAGGGATCACAAGGGGAGTCAGAGAGGGCCAAGCGGAAGCAGTGGCCACAAAGACAAGCGAGGAGGAATGGCCAGTTAGGTATGACCGCAGTCACCAAGGAGCCGAACAAGCTCAAGTTAGATAAACACAATGAGGGAGTGGAGGGCTGTGCCTCAGTTATATCAGGAATGCTAAAGGAAGAGTTGAGAGTTTAGGGAGGACATGCCATAAGGACCTCGAGGTCTGTGTGATGAACTGACCTCAATCTCTGGCTCTGATGGCAGCCCTGCTAGGCCTGCATCTGTTCTGTGGCAAAGACGTAACAGTGTATGATACCCCCAGAGGCTGACGCAGGGGCCTGCAGATTGTGCTCACAGTACAAAGCAGAATATTGCTTAAAAGAAAATTATTTGCGATCAGTTGGGCACTCACTAAATTAAAGGCAGAATGCTGCAGGGAAATGGCGATTAACTAAAAGAAGCCTCTGTCCTTCAGGGATTTGCAGTCTGAGGGCACAGTAACTTTGTGACTGCCCCTGGGAAGGTACAAAGCGAAGGCCCAACAGAAAATGCAGCTTGTCTACATGTCTCCCATGCCTTGCATTCTATGCATAGTTCAGAACTCTTTCACGGAACTCTCCCCAGCAAGTGTCCTGCATGACATTACCCTCTGTGTGACTCTGCCATGATCAGACATGAAGATGACTCGCACAGAAAGGCTTTATCCAGCCAAATACACTGAGGCCTGTGTTTCCTCTGTTCAGTGAACTGGATTCCTAAATATGGGCTGGCTCTGAAGGACTTTTCAGTTATAACTGGTTACTACAGCAGTCCTGTGATAGAGGCTGTGACAAGTTTTTGGATTTTTTTTTTTTTTTTGTAGCTTGAGATATAATTCATGTATCATAAATTCATTACTCAAAAGTGCACCATTGGATATGGTGGTGCATGCCTGTGATCTCAGTATGTGGGAGGCTGAGGCAGGAGGACTGTCACAAGTTCAAGACCCACCTGGACCACACAATGAGTTCAAGGCTAGCCTAAACTACATAGCGAGATCCTAACCCAGCCCACACACATACACACAAAGTGCACAGATTATTAGGAAGTATTTCTACTAGAATTATATAAAAACAGTGCTTTAAATCCTCAGAGATACCTGCTGGCAGTGGTGAAGCTAGGAACCATCACCAGAACATCCTTATCACCCTCCAAAGAGTATCCGTTTTATCATTTCCTCTCCTTTTCTTTATCATCACTTACCCTCAAACTCTGGCAACTGCTAGGCTTCTGCCTGTATCTATGCTGTCTATGAATTGTCCTGCCTTTGATATTTCAGCCAAACACAATCAGGACACGTATGCTTTGTGACTGGTTTATTCCACCCACTGTAACATTTCAATTTCCATGTTTAGTGTGTATCAGCATTTCTTTCTTATACTGCTTAATTAAATTCCACTATATTGATTGACAACATTTATTGATCTATTCATCAACTAATAGACATTTGGGTTTTCTCCATGTGGGAACCATTGTGTATAATACTGTTCTAAACATTAGTGTACAAGTTTATGTGTGAACATATGTTTTCTTAATTTTCTTTAGTATAAACTCAGAACTGTTAGATCATAAAGCTTAAGTTTTTGAGGAGCTGCCAAGCCATTTTCTGTAGTGACAATACCATTTATATACCCAGAGTAAAAGGTCTGCACATTGTCCACATTCTTGTCAACACTCACTGATTTTTAGGAGAGGAACGTTTTGTGGCACCCATTTCAAAGATAAAGAAAGGTGATCTCACATAGAAATCAACTACAAAACGTAGCCCTGAAATACTAGCTTTTAAATTCTTAGATCAGCTTCTTTTTTACAGTCATTCTGGAAGCACATCAAGACTACAGCACTATAAACCTATGAGCTATTTCCCTAAAAACTCAGGGAAGGAAAAGGATGCAGATTTATAGTATACACCCTCCCACAAACTCACGCACGGATGCTGGTGGATCCTATTCATTATGTCACTAATTTACTGATGTATTCAACAGAATATCAGTTTTCTAATGAGAAGCTTCAAAAGAGATTGAACTTAAGGAATAGTCATAATTTTGGCACTGAGAGGAGTGTAGCATGACAAGCTCATGTTTTTGTAATTCCTCAGACTGATTTATGATGTGATTCTGGACCACGGTTCAGAAAATCAGACACCTCTACTCACGTCATCACATCTGAGTTATTTTAGAAAGAGGCCCAATATTATCAAAAGTTAGCATATCCAATTTTTCAAGCTGTTTCTTAATTTGTACCAAAGGGCAGCACTATGTCTTTAAATTTTTTGAGAGTATCGGCCTTAGAAAAATACATATCTGAAACTGGAGCATCATTTCACCACTAGTAAGTCAGATTTGTCAAAATTGGAAATGCCGTAAGACAAGGTTATGTGACTAAAACAATAATATCACCAGTGCCTGGCCCCTAACAGTGCTCCTGACATTGCTTTCTAATGGAAGTCATACAAATACATTTGAGTGTTGTGGCATCATCCCCCTCTCTTGTTATAAGAAATGGAATAAATGTTTGTTCTCATTTAAAGCAATGGAAAAGTATTGATGCAATATGTCAGAATTCTTACACTGAATCAAGATTTGTAATCTGGAAGAGATCAGCAATCAATCCCATGAGAAAACAGCTGAGAATGAATTTTGAGTAAGTGTTCCTCCTCCACTTAATTCAAAATAGTATCATGTGGAAAATAAATGAAGGCATGAGATCAATATGACATTATCCATTTCAGATGCTTATTCTTCGTGTGTAGTATTAACGCTGTCATGATCAATGGCTTCAACCACATCCCAGAATTATGCATAACAAGCAGATGGGTTATATTTTGGTGATGATATCATGAGTTCATAGTAGTAAGAAGAGTTCTATTAAGCTTAAATTTGAAATAACTCTCGTGAGGAACGATTTACATACATTTTCAAATGTGCCCAGGTAAACCAGTAGGCTAGCGAGAAATACTGATAAATATGTGCTTGACTAGTACCTTTTGTCTAATACTTTAGGCGTTCTTTTTATTTTTATTAGAACGTATTTTCAATACATACTGGTTTCATTCCTCTTACAGTCAGTACACATACATAGCACACTCCTTCTGTCATCCACCCCTCCCCACTCAATCCCTCTACACCTCTCCATCTCTGGATCCCCTTTCCACCTGAGGAAGAAGTACCTCACTACTTGCAATTTTCTGTGATATTCTACTCTTCATTTATATAAGAGAAATTATGTGATATTTAAGCTTTTGTGCCTGATTAATTTAATATTATAGTGTATCCATTTTCCTACAAAGGACTCAAGTTTAATTTTCTTTGGGAGACAGAAATATTTGTAGCGACTACCTAAACAAATGTTTAAAAGATAAGTGGTTTTAAATGACTCATGACTTTGTTTTTTTGTTTTTTTTTTTTTTTTTTGTCTTTTTTTTTTGAGACAGGGTCTCGCTATGCAGTTCAGGCTGGCCTTGAGCTCACTTTTGTAGCCCAGGCTGGTCTCAAACTCGCACGGATCCTCCTGCCTCAGCCTCCCAAGTGCTAGGATTACAGGCATGCACCACCACACCCGGCTTCATGACTTTTATATTACGTTACACTTATGCTGAATTAGGTAGATACCCTAATCCAAAAGCAAAGTAAGACCCCAAGCTCATTTAGATCTGTTAGCAGAGAAAAATGATTGACAAAAAGATTTTAAGAATTTTCTTAACTATAATTTCTAGGATGATGTATAAAGCTTCATAAGAGAAGAAGGAAGTGTTTACCAAAGAAACAGGGGCCAGCAAGTCTGCTGTGTTTCACGTTTTAGCAATTACCAGACCCTGTGGAGTAGCTGTCAAGTGAACAATAACATAGCTACCTCACCATTGCTTAGAACACTGTCTTAGGCACTTTGCCATCTCTGAGGTAAATAACTTCAATTAACCACAACTTAAAGAAGTACAGATTGTTTGGGTTCTGGCCAGCTAGCCCTAAGGCACAAACAGAAGGGTTGAAAGGCATGCAAGAGAAAAAGAGCCTCAACCCATGTCAATCAGAAGGCAGGAAGAGAAGGGAGAATCTTGGGACAAGACTAAGCTTCACTGACCACCTCTGACCGGGCTCCCCATCCTAGCAGCACATTCATCTGCTGTACCCATCAATGGGTGGATCCACCACAGAGTAACACATTTGCATGAGCTGATCACCTTCCACATACAGGAGACTTCCGGGGTCATTTTAGATCTAAGCCATGACAAACACCTTCCTTTCTAATCCTGATAGCGTGAATAAGATAATGGATAGCTTGTTAACCAATAGAAAATGGGATCTGCATCAAAGGATAAATACTGTGCCACTGGAGGAGAGTTTTCCCTCCTTCCCTAGATTCTGACCCACAAATACCATGAGTATTCATGACCAGAGCTGTAGCAATTGTAGTTTACCAGATCAACATGCTTTTATAAAACTGGAAATAGAAAGAGTTTGTAAGACAGTGTGAGCTCCCAAAAGGGCATAATCACAGAACTTGAGTGCATTTGTGTGACCTTAATGCACAACCATCTCTTTATTCTATGCAATAGGAAGTTAAGCTCAATTTTATTTTTGTATTACTATTATTATTTTTGTATTTTAATAAGGGTCTACAGAGTTTCACTACACACATCAGACTTGCAGTGATCTGCCTGTGTTCAGCCTCCCAAGAGCTAGGATTATAGGTACGCATCACCACGCCCAGTCTCAATTGCCCATCCCAGAGGTGGGGCCAGCATGGCAGGCCAGGGATTGAACCCTGGCCACTGCATCTGCCTAAGCAGGCACTTTAATCTACTGAGCTATATGGCTGGCCCAAGCTCAAATTTAGTTCAAAATTTTACATGGACTTTATAGCACTGTGGTAGGCCCCATGCATGAAGCTGTTAAGTATGTGGATTCACACTGATTTAAAAAGAACATGACTAAGGGCCAGCAAGATAGCTCAGTGGACTAAGTGCCTGCTTAGGCAAGCATAATGACTGGGGTTCCATCCCTGGCACCACATGCTGCAACAGCTCTGCCCCTGGATATGCTGAGCAACCATGCTGAGTATGGAGACACATGCCTGTAATCCCAGGCCTGGGGAGACTGAAAGCAGGAGGATCACTATGAGTGCAAGCTGCATAATGAAACTATGTACCAAATACATAAAAAATAAAAAATAAAAATAACATGACTAATTCACAAGCAGCTCGTGCCACATCTCTGAATTTCTTATAACCCAGTTTTGTCCTCATGGCCTGCACCATCGACTCTAGATGACTCAATGGTCAGGAAGACCTTTCACCACCAACAAAGCACAAAGGTCAGCTGTGTATGTGCGCATGCACATATATTAGCATGTCTGTGTGAAACTGTAATGGAAAGCAATCAGAATGGTTAGGATTTGTTTTCATTTTGCTGTTCTAAATACCTTACCTTTATTTCTAAGAATATTTTGTATGTTTAGAATTTTCACAAGCTATTTCCATGATACTTTTTTTCTAAAATTTGGAGAACTTAACAATTTTAAGAGATAATTTTAGAAAATACAAATATTTGTGTATATATGTCATTAAAATATACAATGTTTGTGGACATGTTCATTCCCATTAGTGAATAACACAAAAGCAAAATAATAAAGCTGTATCTCTTTTTACAAAGACAATAAAAGTTATTTTCAAAAAATTGGAAATGATATATAATTTCATTATAAACAAAATAATAGAAATTCAACCCTGGTTATTGTAATACATGGTACTGTCTTCAAATTAGTTGTTTAGATTACCAGAAAAAAGCATGAAATATTAGTTTTAAAAATACATCATAAGAAATTGAAAAGGAGAATAAAAAATTAAGCATTAACTGCTCCTTTTAACAGAGTGGCTGAAATCAGCAGTACAATTATCCAAGCTACACTGTATGAATACATAAATATATTGTTTTCTCTTCACTCATTCTTTAGTCCTTTGCCTCATCTCCATTGCTCCTTTCCTTTAAAAGATATTTTCCCTTTCATAGTATCTATTGTGCCATTCAGAATTTACTTATTCAGATTCTTACACTAGGGAGACACTATGACTTTTGCACATACAGGCCTGATTTATTTCACCCATTAGTATGGTCTCTGGTTGCATTCATTTACCTACAAAAACCTCTAATTTATCTTTTATAGCTGAGTAATACTTCATTGTGTAAACATACCACATCTTTATGTCCATGGATCAGTTTGATGGGCATTTGGGTTGTTTCCAAGATTTAGCTATGACAAGTTGTGCTGCTATAAACGTTAGTGCATATGTTTCACTGTGGTGTGATGTTTTGAGTTCTTATGGAAAAGTATCCGGGAAGAGATTAGCTGGGTTGAATGGGGCCTCCCATCCTGGGTTTTTGAGGAATCTCCAAACTGATTTCTTTCTTTTTTTTTCTTTTGCGGTACTGGGGATGAAACTCAGGACCCTATGCTTACCAGGCAAGCACTTATTCTACTGAGCTATCTCCCCAGCTCCTCCACACTGATTTCTATAGTGGTTGTACCAGTCTACATTCCCACCACAGTGGAGAAGGGTTCCACAGGGTCATGTATCATTTAATGTCACTCATTGCCAATGAGTAAGAGCTGTTTGGCTGGATACAATAATAGCTTAGAATGTGAGTAGAAGATGTTGTGTCTTATGGGATTGTCAATGTGCCACCCATGGAATGGACACAATTTTAAATTTAATTGACCTTATTACCATTTCTCCTCCATTTTCTTAAATCTAGATGATCAATACAATCATAATGCAAATCCTGAATTCTTATTTTCTTTTATTCTTTTTTGTCTTTTCATTTTTTTAAAGACTTTTTGAGAAGATTTTACTTCAGCTCATACTGGCCTTGAATTTACTATGTACTTCAGGCTGGCCTCAAACTCACAGCAGTGCTTCTGTCTCACTCTCTCAAGTGTAGGGATGATAGGTGTGCACCACCATGCCTAACACAAGCCCTGATTTGCTCATTTCAGTTGTAAATACTCTCATGATGGCAGATTTCATGCCACTGAGATGTCCCTCAGCATGGAATAGGACACAAAGCATAGAAGTCTGTTCTATAATCCTTCCACCACTCATTATAATAGACATACATCCCAGAGCACAGATAATAGCAAAATGTAGTGAAAACCATGAGTGAACCATTTGTGCTCAGTATCTACTACTTTTGTCTTTAATAGCATTTAGTACAACACATTTTTAGCTAATTTAATTTTTAATAAGGCTATGTTTTAAAATCAACTCAAAAAATTGTTAAAAGTTTAACAGTGGGTTCTTAGAAGTTATCACAATAGCCCATTTTTATATAATGCATAATTTAAAATATATGTACATTACTATCCATTGAGTGAATATTCATTCTTTCAAATGAGAGAGGCAACCAAGAGAGGTGGAGAATCAAGGCAGTCCAGGCACATGTGGGAAAAAAAGACAATGCGTTCTGGAACAAATGAAGATTCTTTTCTGTAGTTATGACATCTGCATATGGATGAAAATGGTTTAAGTCTGAAGAGCAACACAGAATCCTTCGCCATTTACATTTTTCATTTGCTTTCCTAAGAGAAGCGAGATATTTCATCTCAATTCTTATTTTCGTGTAACCATTAAATTCTTAAAAACCCTTTCGAAGACAGAATGTAAAATTGTTGAATAAATTGAACTTTGAAGCCAAGTACAGGATCCCAGTTTGTGCCAGTGCCTTGTGTGATGGGACTGTGATGTGCTGGTGGTACTCTGCAAGACTGCAGGACTCACTGTGTCCGCCGTTGGCACTGCTGCCTGCGCTCTGCCCCAAATGCCACCCCTCTGAAGTTACCCTCTAGGAGCAAAGCTGTGGACCACAAGATCACATGCTTCCCTGGATAGGACCTGCGCCCAGGGATTGGTGTGGGCTTATACACACTGTCTCCTCACACCCACCTGAGACAACTCTGAGACAGAGTCAGCAGGTGCACCATTCAGACTGGGTCACCACTCCTCCCTCTCTCAGTTCTGTTTTCTCTCCCCTTTTACAGGTATTCACAGGCACCAGTACTTCCTGCTAACCTCTTTCATGTTAAATTCCATTTCAGGAGCTATTCATTTTTTTAAAATAAAAAATAAGAGTCAACATATGTTTTTATGTAATATCCTAAAAGCCGTTTCCAAATATTTAAATAATCAATATCAATGTTTCCCAAAGACTCACATAAAAAGTAGAAGAGGAGATAATATTGCTCAACTCATTTTGATACCTAAACCCAGAACGGCATTATCATAAAGGAAAATTACAGGCTAACACCTACTATAAATGCATATACAAAAGCCCTCAATAAACAATTAGCAAAATGGAGTTAACAACAAATTAAAAAAATAATGCACAAAGATTAAATAGCATTTATTCCAGGAAAGCAATAAATTATAATGTTTGAAAAGCAACTAGTATAACACAACACAACAATACAATAAGCACAAACTACACTCTTTTGTATGTTTTATGACCTTGACAATTTTGAAGAATATTGATTATTTTATTTTGCTAGCTGTCTTCCCTACAGGGTTTATTTGGTGCTTTCTAGTGATTAGATAAATGTGCTGCATGTTTTCACAAGAATACCACAGCACTGATGACTGCTCTTCTTAAACTGTCATATGCAAAAATGTTTTTTTAATTTTTTTTTTTAATTTTGGTATTTTTTGAGAAAAGATCTAGCTTTGTAGTTCAGGCTGTCCGTGAACTCGCTATATAGCCAATCCTGGCCCTGAACTCACTGCATTCCTCCTCCGTTAGCTTCCCAAGTGCTGGGACTACAGAGACATATCACCACAAGAGGTTTATAATGTTGATCTATTTGTCTTTCTGGTGACATGTACCTTGATCAATTGAATAAGGCATTGTCAGGTGGATTACTGCACTATGAAGTTAGTATCTCCCTATTTGTGCCTATTGTGAGTCTTAACTAATAAAATTATGGGTTGTGATGAAAGAAAAAGCACAGCCTAGCTTTCTTCCCAAAACATGAACTTATAGAAATGGTACCAGGCTAAGCTATAGAACGCATCACCTATTCCTGCTCCCACTCCTGACCACGGGTTCGCATGAGACCTTATCCACCCATTATAGCCAAACATCACAAACTAGCTCAAGAATTTATCATAACTTCTGTTTCTTTTTGCCAAGGACAATGATAGATTATATATCCATATATATATATATATATATATATATATATATATAGAGAGAGAGAGAGAGAGAGAGAGAGAGCAATTATTTTTGAACATCCATTGTTTTCAAGACTTTATGAAGTGGTTTCATTTGCTCTTCTGGACAGCTTTCTGATCAATTCATCAGGTTCTCCAGCAAAACCTGATGTTCAGAAGTAGGTGTCATTCTTTCTTTACAGAGCTAGTCACACACTATCTCTAGGGCTGTAGGTTAACCAGGGAATATGTTATCACCATCTGGTAGGACTGCTATTTATTGTACCTATACCCAGCTCACTATCCTTTTAGCTTTTCCAAGATTTAGGATTCAAAACATAGGGCAGAAAAGCATACAATGTTAGTAAGATGATATCCTAGGTTTATAACAAGAGTCCCAAACTCCACAAGCACTGCTAAACTATCTAATACTAAAAATAAAGTAGGATGAGTAGAATGTAAGCTCCGCCCAAGTGCTTTCAACAGTGACTGGAATATAGTAGCTGTTCAATGCATAATAATTATATTAATTCCTGTAAATTCATACTAGCATGTAATCTACTGAACACTTTACAAATATCATTTTGTTTACCTTAATGAAAATATAGGTAGTGCATTGATCATTTATCAATCACTTCTATTTTTTAAGCATTCGTTTGTTTGTAGATGGCACAGTTTAAACATAAGAAAAAGAGTAAGAAAGGTATAATAAACACCTGTGCACCTACAGAGTTGGTCAGCTCAGGATTCTCGAACATGGATCAAATGACTTCAGCAATAGGAATCTATTTTTCATAGGTGTGGAAGTTAGGAAGTTTAAGATTAAGCTTCTGCATATTTCTTCTCTTGTGAGAGCTCTCTTTTAGACTCCCAGAATTTAGATTCCCTCTTTATGTCCTCAAAGAGCAGAGAGACAATGAGTCAAGCTGTCTGCTGTCCCTTATACAAGGCACTAATGCCATCATGAGGGCCCCACCCTTCACACTGCATTTAAACCTAATTATCTTTCAAAGGCAATTGAGAGATTGAATTCCACATATAAATGCCACCACATTGAGGTGTAGGGCACCAACATATGAATTTGGAGAAGGCACAATGACAGCTACATAATTGCCCATGACCTAGATGTAATAATAAATTACTAGTATTTTCCATTCTACCTTATCCAAAAAAATGTAATAGGTTTGTCGTATTATTTGATAATGTTCAATTCCTCATTAGAAGAGGAGAAAATCAAATGAGATACCTAAGATATATTTAAACTATTGATGAAAACTAAGTAATTGGGTTTTGAGATCAACATAGGGTTCAAGAATGTATTAAATACAATACTAAGCTAATGACCTCAAAGATGTCCCATGTGACAAGGTGCATGGAAGAATCCAGGTTGTTACTGTATCTCTAAATAGACAGTGATGGCTAGGGTCAACTTCTAAGTTTCAATCATGGCACACTTCTGGTAACAGCAATGCTATCTCTAAATTAACCTTCCACTGGCGATACCCAGTATAGTCTCATTTGCTCTGGCGTAAGACAAACAGGTAAAACCACGTACAGTTCACCATCCACTTGAGGCACCACCAGGTACATTTATCCTGTTTTCCTGATGGAGCAATTGTGTGTTGTTGCCCCTGGTATTCACCATCAACATTGCTTCCTTACTGAAATCAGAACTTATACTTACAACTAAAGCATCCCCACCAATGTGGCATCATAGAGGCACAGTGGACATGGTGAATGTGGACACAGTACCAAGAGTGAGGCAGGCAGTCCTTCTAATCATTTGTCATTGTGTTAACCTACTCTGTATTTCCCTGATGCCTTTTCCCTACATACAATAAAAATATGTGTCATAACTCTTAATTTGGTCTATAAGCTTTCCTACTGTGTATCTGATGGGACAGCTCACCTACTAGAATACTTGGAAGAAATTCCCAAACCGAGGCTCAGAAGACAATGTAAGACTGAATTACCACCTCTTTAGCTCAATTGGGTTAAAATAAACTTAATCTATACTTATAAATATTCACTGTCCTACTTACATGACACATCCAGCCAAGCAAACATTTTACCTTTGACCTATTTCACAAGTGTGTGTGTGTGTGTGTGTGTGTGTGTGTGTGTGTGTGTGTGTGTGTGTGTAATACCAAGGAGGTAGCTGGAAACCAATCTGTGACATATTTTCTATTAGGAAATAAAATCCTCTTTGCAACTCCATTGAATTATACATAAACAAGTGGAGAGAGCTTTCTTGCCTCTGACAGATTTATTTTTATTTTAAAATTTTTATTGGTTTTATTGTTTTTGCTCCTTTGGTCTCTAAGTTCAACAGTTTACAAATGGTGTAGATTCTATACAATGGAATTGCTCTCTTCAAAAAATAAATCTGAACATTTGAAAGAAAAATGTACAGTTTAATGCCATTGCCTTTGCTCTAAACTATTAACCCTCTAGATATATGCCAGAATTGCTCAGCTGTTCAAGTCTAACGGCAAGCGGGGGACTATGTGGTCTGGGTTTTGAATTGACTATTTCCTCATGATACAGAGATCTAATAACTGATACTCAGGTCACAAGAAATAAAACACTCAAGGTGAAAGCTTGCTTTGCAAATCTGTTCACTGTCTACACAAATTTAACTATAATATGCTTTCTTTGACAAGGTGCTGGGCCAGTATTTGCTCTGGAAAACACCATTGGTGAAACCAGTAATGGTTTTCCTGGAAATGTTCCTAGACAGATAAGGGAACTGAAAATAATTAAGTTGACAAATCCAACCAAAACAAGATGTTTTATACTTTCATATTAAATATAGTTTGCTTGGTCTTTGTGAGTAGACATGTCTTCAGAATATACGTGTCTAAAATAATTCTTTCCAATGTGAGATGAGATGAAGCAATTTCAAAATGCTTTTACAAAAACATTTGAGCATCATTATACAGTAAAGCTTTTGTAGAAAATGTATTTCCCAAAACACTAAAGGAAGTCATAACTAGAAAAAAATTGCATTTGCAATAAAATCAAAGTTAACCTCTGAATGAAATGTCTTACTCCTTTCTATACATCTTCTAATTAAAGAAAGATTTTATATATTCCAACCTTGGGTGGCTAACTTGCAATTTGCAGGATATATCAAAGTTTATTATTGCAAGGTCTTGAGGAAATTCAAGCAAGATGACACAATATTGTGATAGTATTTTTCTACCACCCAAATATTATATTCACTTTTATAACTCCATGTATTCTGTAGGCTAAAGCTAATTACATTAATTACTCTCCTTATGACATCTACATCACACTTTGCATGAATCAAAGAAGTGGAGAACTCGAATGTCTAATAATGAAATCCTTGGAGCAGTCAATGTTTAGCAACAAAGCATAACTGAAGCCAATGGTTCTCAACTTTACCTAACATAGCCCTCTTTTTTATAACAAATACCCTGGAAATTCCACTTGTCATGGGAAAATTATATCTAAAACTAGTAAAATCAACATAAGTGAAGTATAGCTGTCAGCAGCTACCCTTATCTACCCAGGACTCATCTTCTAGCACAAGGCCACACCCAGCACCCTCCAGCAAATGCCCTTGACATCTCTGCTGACAATACACTTGGGGAGTTCTGGTCCCAGAAGCAGTCAGCAGCAAACTGATAGAATTGGAATGCAAACAGCCCAGCTTTCCTCTTCTTTAGACAAGAGAGCTCCTAGCTATGCTCTATGTGGTCTTCCTGAGGTCTCAGAGTTCTCAGCAGGACTGAGCTTCAATTGTTCAACACCCATGATTTCCTTTATAACACTTTCCACCCTTCCTTCCCTAGCTTGCTTCCCCGACTCCACCAGTGCTTCTAGTCATGGCCTCTGAGCCAGGTACTTGCGAATAAATTAAGGTACCTGTGTACATCTCAGTGTGTGCTTTCACTGGGAACTCAAACAAATGCATCACATCAGTTTTAAAAGTAAATCTAGAGGGTCAACTAGATAGCTCAGCGGACTAAAGTGCCTGCTTAGGCAGAGGATCCCAGGGACCTGAGATGGATCCTCAACTTGAAGCACAGGCCCCGCCCCTGGAGTGTGCTAAGATGGAGATTGAGACTGTAATCTCCTTTCCTCCTTGGAAAACAGAAGAATAACTATGAGTACTATCTATATAGTGAGACGCCGTAGACCCTGTAGTAAATATATTAAAAGAAAAGTAAATCTAGTGTATTGTAATATGAAAGAGACCCTAAGAAGGAAATAATTATCATAAAATTCTGTTTACATCATGTGAAAACTCAGCTATATCCACACTAAACACCTAATACTATAGGCAGATATTTTCTTTTATATGCAGAGCCACCATGAAAAGAACCTCTGCAGAAGCAGACTTCAGGTGCAGTGCATTGATGTCCCAGCTGCCACAGGTGGCCTGCATATCAGTGACATTACTTTCCTCTGGGAGAAGTTTGAAACAAATTAAACGTGTGTTTCCTTCAACTTTCATGGCAGCTCATGGCACTGTATTTTTGAAGAGGGAAAAAAGACTTTTTGATGTCTGTTATTTATAAATAGATTTTTCACTTACTCTACTGTTGGCAAAATATTGCGTGGGATGAGGCACAACTTCCAGTGCGCTGGGCCAGCCCACGTGTTACAGGATCCCATCCCTGCCGACAAATGCTAGTGATATGCCCAGTTGCTGCTTCCCACAACCCACTCACACAAGCAGCTCCCTAGAGAGTGGTACTGCCCCCCCTGAAAGCACCAGGGTGGAAGATAACAGAGGACAGGACAGCATCCAGACAGCTTCAGTTCCAATTTGACCTCTACTTTTCTCTTAGGCTATTTAGCATGGTCGTTGTAGCTCATATTTCTCATCTGTGAAATGGAAGAAACTATGTTTTATAATAAAATATTTTCTGGAGGACCAAATGTGTGTAGTACATTGCCTGGCATAGCACAAGAGAGACTGAAATATTAACTATTCTAATTACCACATTTCATGATTGAGAATTAATTTCTTCCCTCTAAGTTAAATCATTCTTCTGGTATGGCCACCAGAAGACAAAAATCATGCAGACCTGAAAATACAGTTTAGGGATAAAAATGATATATATGGCATGTATTCGTGTTTACCACTTTGTCACACTGTCCCTCTTCCCCATGCCCCTGGCTATTTTTAGTCACTTGTCACTCTCAATAATAAGAACCTGTTCATAGTACTGATACAGATCCTGTATCCTACACTCAATTAGGAGTTTTTAAAACAATCATTGTTTTGTTCTAGTAGCAAGAATCAAATCTAAGACCTTGCAAGTGCCAAGCAAATAAAGTGCCACTGAGCTACCACTCAGCCCTAGCTGTTCTTAGGAAAGGTACGTGTGCATGAAGGAATAAAATAAAAAGGAAGAAGTCTTGAACTTCCCCCACTTTGGTAAATCAGAGAGACATGGGCAGCTAGCTAGAGCATTTGAATAACAAATGAGATGATGTATAGGAATGTACTGCTGTAAAGAAACGCAAATGTAAAAACGCTTTTGTTCTTGTTATTTATTAATAGTATCATTAGTCACACAGCTGTTCAAACTCAACAAAGGAAGACACTGAGACTTGATATCATCCTTTATAAATGAACCAGCAGAACTAAGACTAGCTATTGTGTCAAAAGAAACCAGAAAAGAAGATCAAACCTATGGTTCTGCAAAAAAAAAAAAAAGGGGGGGGGGGCTTGTCTGAGATGAAGAGCTGTCGGGAAATCAAGTTAGGAGAGGAGCAGAGGTATCAAATTAAGGGGCCAGCTTTTTAAAGTTGCAAAAGTCTTCTTGAAGAGGGGATTACATTGATTGATGTGCCCTGTAATGGAAATTCAGATAATGAAATAAAACCAACATTTAAGAATTTCAGGCTGAGAACTCACTGCCATGGCAACCCTCTCCGAAGGGAAGTTGTAGGAGAAAATATGATTCACTTGACTACACCTTCAAATGAAAACTTCCACTACAGTGAAACAAATGCAGGATTCCAACATTGTTCCTGGCTGCAGAGCCTACAGGTAGGACTGAAGTCGCAGTTCTGTTGTATTAGGCGCCGTTTTTTTTTTTTTGTTTGTCTTTTTGTTTTTTCTGATCAAGTCTCGTTTATTGAAGAAGTGAACGGGGTTTAAGTAAAGGTAGCAGGGGAAACGGAATCTGAGTCAGCTGTTACCTTGCAACCAGGGGAGGTCTTAAGACCCAAGGAATGCTCTTGTTTCAGCATTACAATAGAGAGGCTCTCACAAGGCTGCTCCCCACAGGTCCTCCTTTTCTTTAAAGTTTTGGCAGCAGCATAGAGTATGGCAATCTCCTGTACATAGGTCATTGGTTAAAAGATAAAAGTTTTTCAAAATATCACAATAAAGTTTTCTGTTCAAAGATGATTTTGGTACAAAAAGATTAAAAAACAAAGGTCTTCATAGAATATGATAATTTACTGTTATCAATCTCATGGTATATTTATGATTCCAGATATATAGGTCTTTCAAAATGTAAAACAGATTGTTTATTGGGACAAAAGTGTGTATTGGGACAAAAGTTTCTCAAATTCAAAGCTGCCTTTTACAAAGTGTTATGCCAAAACAAAACAAGAATATCTAAAACATGTCACAAAATGTCATAAGAATGGCCTGTTACAATGTTGTATATGATTTGATTTCTAAGTTTTTGTGTAAGTTGTTTTTGTTTACATTCTATAGGGATTGAAATGCTAAAATGTCTATGGTTGTTAAAAAAATAGCAGTTCCATTTTATGTCTAATACATGGTTCCAAGATAGGCGCTGTTTTGCTTCAGGTTAGTGATGCGTGAAGGGAGGAGCATTTACCTTGCAGGGGTCTCTGTTGGGACTAGATCTTCCAACCAGGGAAACTTTCTAATTCTTTCATCCATTCAAGAAAGCACTTAGCCTGACACATGTGGAAATTGCAGTGATGCCCACTATCAAAATACCAAAGCAGTAGCCTGCCTGTAGTCACTTGAAACCACTAAATTTACATATAAATCATTAGTTATACCTTATGAGAAAATACTTCTGTCCCAAATAAAATGTCGTACATATTCAGATTGTTACATTTAATAGAACATCTCTTATTATATCTTGTCACTTAATGAAATTCACAGTGGGCATTTCATTAAAGGGATTGTGGTCACTGATAAATAATAATCTGTGCTTTTCGCCAATGCTGAGAGGACAAATTACTGAGATTCTTTTGGAATGACATGGACTTGGTTTTTAAAAGTGAACTTGAGGGTAGAACAATTTGCCTGGAAGGAATTTAATATCCTATTGTGAAGAAGAGAGAAAACTCAAGAATTGACAAAACTCTTCATTAAATAGTTCTATCCTTACAAACAGAATGAAAGATTGCCATGTATATAAGATAATGTCTGTCATGCTCCATATCAGTGCTTATATAATAGATGTCATATAATTAATTTTTATTTACCAGCCCTTGCTCTAAAGGCATTTCTCCTCTTTGCCCTTAGCATTGTGCTCACCCTTGAAACTTCACCAAGATTTCCATCAAATGTACTGTGAAAGATGTCAGAAGCAAAATGGAGTCACTTGTGTCAACCCCAACACAAAGAGAGTGAATAAAATGTATGTTCTCTGACAGTAACTATCACAGGAGATTCTTGCAGAACCACATTATCCAATGCTTATTACAACCTGACCAAATATATATATTGCACAAATATATATATTTGTGCAAGGATCTCTGCCTGGAAAATGTATGTTCAAACATGGGCTGGCATCACAGTTTCAAAATACCTTATGCAAGACTGGCCAGATAGCTCAGTGGATTAAAGCACCTGCTTAGGCAGATGCACGGGTATGTGGTTCCATCCCTGGCCTGCCTTGCTGGTCCTACCCTCGGGGCCCACTGTGAGGGCCATTGAGACTGGAAGTGGTGGTGTATATCTGTAATCCCAGTGCTTGGGAGCTGAAAACAGGAGAATCGCCACAAGTCCAATCTGTGTAGTGAGACCCTGTAGTCCCTGTAGACCCTGCCCTAAATAAAATATTGAAAAAAAAAAAAAAAAAAACTTATGCAGTCTGCCTTTTGCTTTAACAATTTCTGCTTATTTGAACCTTTTTAAATGCTGATAATTTATACAGGCAATTATACTACCATTGCTATGCTATTTTGATTATGAATAAATTTAATCTTTACAGAATCTTTCTAGTTGTTATATAGATTGACATACACAATTTTCATTTGTTTATTTCGGGCAATATCTAGTCAAAAGGGTACTGTGTGTGTGTGTGTGTGTGTATGTGTGTGTGTGTGTGTGTGTGTGTGTGTGTGTGTGTGTGTGTGTGTGTGT
>PVJA010040521.1:0-18457 GCA_004027025.1 Myocastor coypus | reverse complement strand
TCACTGGGATTATGTGTTTTAGTACTGATGGGATCATTAGTCTGAGTATGGCTGGGACTATGGGTGTGGTCTAGGGTGGATATCCTAAGGCAGAGAGCCTGGTAGGAATATAGAGACAGAGAGACAGACTAGAACTGTTGCTCTCTGCTCCCCTGTTTGGTCAGTTGCCTCTGTCGAGATTGTTGCTGTTCCGCCACCATGAACTGGATGCTCTCTGCCCTGTTCCACTCAGCCTTGCGCCAGCTGAATATGGACTGAAATCTCCAGTAACTCTGAGCTAATAAACCTTTCCTTCCTTCAAAAAAAAAAAAAAAAGATATTAGAACTCTCAATAACCCAATAACAGCCAATGAAATACAAAATGTAATAAAAAGCCTAGTGACAAACAAAAGTCCGGGACCTGATGGATTCACCTCTGAATTCTACAAGAAATTTAAAGAAGACATAACCCCAATATTCGTCAAATCTTCAATAAAATTGAAAAGGAAGGAATCCTTCCAAAATGATTCCTAAAGGCAAGAATTACACTAGTACCAAAACCAGAAAGAGATGTAACTAAAAAAGCAAACTACAGACCAATTTCTCTCATGAACATAGATGCAAAAATTCTCAATAAAACCCTAGCCACTAGAATACAACAAATCACCAAGAAGATTATACACCACGACCAGGTAGGATTCATTCCAGGGATGCAAGGATGGTTCAGTATATGCAAATCTATAAATACAATACACTATATCAATAAAGCCAAGACCAAAAATCACATGATCATCTAAATTGATACTGAAAAGGCCTTTGACAAAGTCCAACACTCATTCGTGTTCGAAGTCATACAGAAAATGGAATAGAGGGCCTCTACCTCAACCTGATAAAAGCCATCTACAACAATCCAACAGCTAGCATAGTTCTACATGGGGAAAAACTGAAGTCTTTTACTCTCAAATCTGGTACAAGACAAGGATGCTCCTTATCGCCACTCCTATTCAATATAGTTCTGGAATCATTAGCTACAGCCATTAGACAAGAAGGAGAAATAAAATGAATAAGAATAGGTAAAGAAGAAGTAAAACTATCACTATTTGAAGATGGCATGATAATCTACTTAGAAGACCCAAACAACTCCACCAAGAAGCTACTGCAATTAATACACAAATACAGTAGCATAGCAGGCTACAAAGTCAACACACAAAAGCCAATAGTATTCCTCTATAGAGATAAAAAACACACTGAGAGAGAAATTAGAGAAACAATACCTTTTATGATAGCACCAAAGAAAATGAAATACTTGGGCATAAACCTAACTAAGAAAGTAAAAGACCTTTTCAATGAAAACTATAGTACTCTGAAAAAAGAAATCCTAGAAGATTTCAAAAAATGGAAAGATATTCCCTGCTTCAGGATAGGAACAACCAACATTGGGAAGATGGCCGTACTCCCTAAATTGTTATACAGACTTAATGCAGTTCCTACCAAAATACCATCAACATATTGCAGAGACCTGGAGAAGTCCTAAAATTTATTTGGAACCAAAAAGACCCAGAATTGCAAAGACAATTCTGGGCAACAACGGTAAGGCTGGAGGCATTACAATTCCTGACCTAAGGTTATACTATAAAGCTACAGTAATAATGTCAGCATGATACTAGCAAAAACAAATAGACCTGATGATCAGTCGAATAGATTAGAAGATGCAGAAGGAGATACAAACACACTCAGCCACCTTATCTTTGACAAAGGGGACAAACACACTTACTGGAAGAAAGATAGCCTCTTTAACCAATGGTGCTGGAAAAATGGGCTCTCTACATGCCGAAAATTAAAACTTGACCCTCGTCTATCACCATGCACTAAACTATAGCTGAAATGGATTAAAAATCTAAATATTAAAAGAGAAACATTAAATCTCCTGGAAGAGAAAGTGGGATAAAATCTTGAAGACATTGAGGTAGGAAAAAAAATCACGGACAAAAATCAAAATGCACGTTTAACACTTGAAAGCATCAAAAAATGAGACCTCCTCCAGCTGAGAATTTTTTGCATGCCAAAAGAAATTATCAACAGAGTGAAAAGACGACCCACAAATTTTGAAAAGATTTTAACTAATAAGAACTCAGACAAAGGTCTTCTATCCAGAATCTATAAAGAACTGAAAACCATTAGGGTCTCAAAATTCAAAGACCCAGTCCAAAACTGGGCATCTGAGAGGAACACTCACTTCTCAGAGAAAGAAATACAGCAAGCCTACAAATACATGAAGAAATGCTCCACATCGCTAGCCATTCGTGAAATGCAAATCAAAACAACACTTAGATACCATCTCACCCCAGTAAGAATGGCAATCATAAAGAAATCAACCAGCAACAAATGCTGGAGAGGCTGTGGGGAAAAAGGAACACTTCCCCAATGCTGGTGGGAATGCAGACTGGTGCAACCATTATGGAAAGCAGTGTGGACGCTCCTTAAAAAACTAGAACTGGAAGTTCCATTCAATCCAGCTATCCCCCTACTGGGAATTTTCCCAGAAGTACTGAAAACATCATACCATAGCGATATCTGTGCACCTATGTTTATAGCAGCCCAGTTTGTAATAGGCAAATCTTGGAAACAACCAAAATGCCCATCATTTGAAGAATTGTTAAAAAAAGATGTGGTATTTTTATACAATGGAATATTACTCAGCTATAAAGAATGATAAACTGGAAGACTTCATATATAAATGGATGTATATTGTGCATATACTCATAAGTGAAATAAACCAGACCTACATTTGTAAATATCGTATAGTATCCCTAACATAAGAAATCTAAAGAAGAAATACAAATGGAAAGGCATAACACAGATGAATGGAAATCAAAGATTTTTGAAGCAACACGCTTGTAATGCGTGTCATTCGGGAATTTCAGATGTGTGCTGCTTCTACTGTAAACTCAGTTACTGCTATACTCTCTCTCAAGTAAATGATTGGTTAACAAAAAGATTTAAAAAATAAAGGTATTATTGAGAATAAGAGACTAGGCAAAATACCATAGGCTTGACAGGCTACAATTTTGTACATTCTTATATTTCTAAATGTCTGTGTAAAAATGTATAACTGCTTTTATCACAATCTGTAGAAATTTGTTAGGATATCAATGATTGAAGGAAAATACCAATATCAAGCTAAGTCTAAGATGTATGATATTTAGAAAGGCAGTGGGGTTGAGCTCAATTAACTATGTTATGAAGTAATTGTACCATGAAGCTTTTCTGCTGAAGGGTTGATAATGTAAGTTAACAGACCAAAAATTGGACAAAAAGAAGGGCTATGAGGACAGCCATCATTTTGACTCTAGCCTGTCAAGGTCAGTGAGGACTGAGGACATAAGAGATCCTGTGTTATAGCATCCTATAACCCAGGGGTTTACCAAATTTTCTGGTCAAGGACATTATGGGACCTCAGAGGAAAGAGATAAGTGAAGTATAGTGTACCTAGGGAAAGTCATCTGGGGAGAAAATATTCTCTCAGGCTTTAACAGAGAGCGAACTGGTCAAGTATTGGCCGTGACTTGTCCCGATGGTTGACACTGACAACCATTCTGCAAAGCACTGCACATGGTTACAAAGTTAATCCTGAGATTTGGCCCTGGAAAGTACAAATGATCAAAGTTTTTTTGGACAGGTCTTGCTTTAGCTTACACTTGATCAACCAGCAGAAAATCTTAATTATGAAGCATAAAACGCAGAGGTAGATTAATAGGATGAGCTATAAGAGGCTTAAATCAACTGCCTTCAACATTGCCAGCTTCACTGGTAACACACTGCAATTATGAAACGTTGGACTATGTATACAACTACTTCTTCCTAGTATAAAGAGAAGAAACCTTTTTCTTCTCTTTTTCTTTTTTTTTTTCCTTTCTTCCCTGCCTCCCCAACCAATATCAATTAGAAAATTTGTCACGTCTGCATCCTGTGCTCTGTATATCATTTGTGAGGACAACAACATGCAGTGTCTCAACTATTGCGAATGTGCTACTAACATGTTTTGAAACTCTCACATTATCTCTTATTAAAAGTAATAAAAATCAAAATTTTTAAAAAAACAAAATGATAGGTATTCAACAATGATTGTTTTAAAAAAATGTTTGGTTCCTTTGTCAAAAATAAGGTGGCTGAATGTGTTTTTAGTTGCTTCTAAATCTTCTAATCTATTTCATTGATCTTTGGCTCTTTTTTTTTTTTTTTTCCAATACCATGCTGATTTTATCATGGTAGCTCTGTAGTATAACTTTAGGTCAGGAATTGTAATGCCTCCTGCTTTTTCTTTGTTGCCCAGGATTGTCTTTGCAATTCTAGGTATTTTCTGGTTCCAGATAAACTTTAGGAATGATTTCTCCAGGTACATAAGGTATGTTGATGGTATTTTGATAGGAATTACATTAAATCTGTGTAACAATTTAGGGACTATTGCCATCTTCACTTGGTTTGTTCTTCCTATCCAGGAGCAGGGAATATCGTTCCATTTTCTGAAATCCTCTAGGATCTCCTTTTTTAAAGAGTACTGCAGTTTTCATCGAATAGATCTTTTACTTCTTTAGTTAATTCCTAAGTACTTCATTTTTTTATGCTATTGTTTTTTTTTTTTGATGCTATTGTAAAAGGTACTGTTTCTCTAATTTCTCTCTTAGTGTGTTTCTTATCTGTGTAGAGGAATGCTATCAACTTTTATGTGATCAGTTTGTATCCTGCTATGCTACTGAACTTGTGCATTAATTCTAGTTGCCTCTTGGTGGAGTTTTTGAGTCTTCCAAGTACATTATCATATCATTTACAAATAATGATGGTTTAACTTCTTTCCTGATTCTTATTCCTTTTATTTATTTCCCTTGTCTAATGGCTGTAGCTAATCATTCCAGAACTATTTTGAATAGGAGTAGTATAGAGGACATCCCTCTCTTGTACCAGATCTCAGAGTAAAAGACTTCAGCTTTTCCCCATTTAGAATTATGTTAGCTGTTGAATTGTCATGGACGGCTTTTATCAGATTGAGGCAGAAGCCCTCTGTTCCAATTTTCTGTAGAACTTTGAACATGAATGAGTGTTAAATTTTGTCCAAAAAAAAGCTTTTCTGTATCAATTGAGATGATCATGTAATTTTTGGCTTTGGCTCTATTGACATAGTGTATTACATTGATAGATTTGCGTATATTAAACCATCTTTGCATCTCTGGGTTGAATCCTACCTGCTCATGATGTATAATCTTCTTGATGATTTACTGTATTCTACTTGCAAGGATGTTATTGAACATTTTTGCATCTATGTTCATAAGAGAAACTGTCCTTTAGTTCTCTCTTTTAGTTGCATCTCTCTCTGGTTTTGGAATCAGTGTAATACTTGCCTGTAGGAATGATTTGGGGAGGATTGTTTCCTTTTCAATTTCATTGAAGAGTTTGAGGAGTATTGGGATTATGTCTTCTGTAAATTTGTTGTAGAATTCAGATGTGAGTCCATCTGGACCTGGACTTTTCTTTGTCAGTAGACTTTTTATCACATTTTGTATTTCATTGGCTGTTATTTGGTTATTGAGAGTACTTACATCTTCTTGATTCAGTTTTGGTAGTTTGTACCTTTCTAGGAATCTGTCCATTTCGTGTGCATCTTCAATTCTGTGTGAGTAAAGATTCTCAAAGTAGCTATTAATGATCCTCTGAATCTCTGCTGGGTCTGTAGTAATTTCACCCTTTTCATTTCTTATTGCTTGAATTTGAGTCCTTTCTTTCCTCTTTTTGATGAGGTTAACTAGGTTAACTAGATTAACTAGGTTAACTAGATTTGTCTTATATAACTTGGTGCTCCCCTATTGGGTGTATACATATTTTTGAGTGTTATATCTTCGTCTTCAATTTTTACCCTACCCAGTATGTAGTGACCATCTTTATTTCGTTTGATCAGGCTTGGTTTGAAGTTTAGACTGTCTGCAAACAAATTTTTTAGTTGTTCCTTGTCATGGAAGTAGTTCACTTCTCCTTCATATTTCAAAGAGAGTTTTGTGGGGTATAGCAGTCTGAGCTGGAATTTGTTTTCATGGAGGACTTGAAGCGCTCTGCTCCATGCTCTTCTTGACTTCATGGTTTGTGAAGAGAAATCTGCCATTCTTCTGATGGGTTTTCCTTTAAATGCCCATTCAAGAATTCCATCACTTTTCTGTTCTCTAATTTTTTATCAATGTCTTCTTTAGAGACACTTATTAAGTCTTTCATTATAGTTATCCTTTCTTTTTCTACTTCAGAGATTATTTCTTCTTTCATGTCCTCTCTATCTTTCTGTAGCTGTTCTTTTACTTCAGATGCTATTTAGAGATGACTTATTTTATTACAGGGGTTATTTCTGATCTGATTCCCTCTATACTTTTATGCAGCTGTTTGGGGGGGGGGGTTGTTTTGTTTTGTTTTACTTCAGAGGTTATCTCCAATCCAAGTTACTCTTTTTTTTTTCCACATTAGTTTGTTTACTTTATATGTTACTAATTTCTGATGCATGATTCCCATTTTCTTCTATGATAGTTCCTCCTGTATTTGTTCTAGGTGGGCTTGGGAGCTGCGATTTCATTTTGCTCCGTGTCTGTGTCATTCTGTATAGCAGTGTCCTTTGGTGCAGAACTTCGGTGACATTATGCTGTTAGCACCTACTGAAATTTGGGTCGGGATCTACCAAGTTTGATTTTGTGCAGGTGTGCCTGGCTGCTGTGCTCAGCTTCTTCAGCTGCAGCTTTTAGATGAGAGCCTGCTGTGATCCTCTGGCAAGATGTTCACCTCCTGGGTTAGCTGGTTGCTCCAGCCTCTCTTGCAGGAAATTTTGCTTCAGGGCTCCACAGAATATGCCAGAGCTGAGTTCTGGGCAAGGTAGAAGTTCTAGTGGTGCAAGGGTATAGGCCTAGTGTTCCTGCCTACGTGTACACCAGTCACAAGTGTGGGTGGGAGCGGAGTTCTGGTGGTGGTGTGAGGACTACAGGCCAAGAGGTCCTACCTGCATGCCTGCTGGTTGGTCGGGCCTGTTGTGGGTGAGGACTGAGTTCTGGTGGTGAGGTGGGGGCCTGCCTCCTGAGAGGTCCTACTTGCATGCCCGCAGGTCAGTTAGGGGTGCTGCACGCGGGTTGTAGGTTGGTCCATGCTGTTCAGGTTGCGCTGGACCTGGCTGCTGGGTCAGCCGAGTTTCTGGCAGACTGGGGCAGGTCTCACTCACATGGCAGGCCTGGCTGCTGGGTCAGCTGAGCTTCCTGTGGGCCGGGAGAAGTCCCAAAAAGGACTATTTGCAAATTCAGTGCAGTATACTTTAATCACAGTAATCATAATAAGAACCACAGGAGTAGAAATGGATACGTGTTGACAAATACTCTCAAATCTTACATCAATAGTTTCAAATATTGAGAAGAAAATTGTTTCCCCTGTCACACTTTTTTCCTCTCCTTGCCAAAACCTCACTAAAAGTAAATGATTACACAGATGTTTGAGATTCATTCATCTCAAAGAAATGCAAATGAGATCCTCCAGGAGAATGCCTGTCACTGACGGGAGTGGTAAAAAGTAAGTCAGATTACATTTTGGAAAGAATAAGAATTTGGAGGCCATATACCCTACTGACAGAAATGTAAAATGATAATTCTTTTGGGAGACATTCTGGCAAATCTAAATGTTGAACCTAGAGTTGTTCCCTGAACCAGGAATTCCTTTCTAGAAATGCACATAAACAAAATAAAAACAATACCTACACAGAAACTTATATGTGAATATTTACCAGAGAAGATATACAAACAAACAAAAAAGAAAATCAGAAAGGAAAGACCCTCCTCCCAAAAACAAGGAGAGAAATGAGTGTTGAGTGCTAATTTCTTTCCAGCACTGGTGGCTTTGGAATCAACCAATGTGGGGGTGAGAGTGAACGTCACACTTCAGGCCTGCTGTGTTTCTGTAGCTTTGCTGCTCTAAGGCTCTGCCCTGCCTTTGCTGCCGGGCAGAGGTGGCAAATATGATGCTGTTGACTTCAGGGTTGTCATAGTCATTCCAGAAGCTCTTGGTGCCCCTGCTTCTTGGCTTGTCACTTGGCCTACAGGCTCCTCAATGCCCAGTGCTCCAGAGCCCCCCTTTTCTGACACCCAGGGATGTGGTCAAATGTCTAAGCATCAGATGCACACTGATTGTGTTGGTGGATGGGAAAAACAAAGGGTCTGATCCATTTTGTGCAGAAAGTAGTCAGGACGGGAGGCCAAGCAGTCTGCTGGACTCCGTCTAAGCCACTGGTCCCATCTTCTCAGCAAACCACAAGTGATCAGTTTGGCTTCTCACCTCAAGGCAGTGTCTGTTGCATTGTCCCCAGCCCTGTTTACTGTGGATTAAGCTTCTTCGAGTGTATGAGAAACCCTCCAGTCTCTACAGCTGTCCTGTGGCCTGATCCTACCCAGTGGTGGCAGTAGGGTAACCCTTACGGCAGACCAGAAGTGTGGTGACTTTATAACTTCTGATTCCCAGAGTAGCTCTGTCTAACAAACTCTCCAGAATCCTACCAGACCATAGCACTCTTAAATGCCAGGGGACCTGCCTTGGGAAAAGCTTCATGGCAGCAGCTTATAGTACCTCAGGACTATTCCTGGGCAAGGCCTGTTACCACTGTCGGTCCCTGGAGTTGGTGACTCCTTGTCATAGTTACTCTTTACTTGTTGCTGGGACAAATACCCAACACTCAAAATGAAGGAAGGAAAGATTTATTTAGCTCACAGTTATTGGAAATTTCAGTCCATATTCAGCTGGCCCAAAGCTGAGTGGAACAGGACAGAGAGCATCCAGTTCATGGCGGCGAACAGCAACAATCGCGACAGAGGCAACCGACCAACCAGGGGAGAAGAGAGCAACAGCTTCAATCTGTCTCTCTGTCTCTTTTTATATTATGTTCAGGCTCTCTGCCTCAGTTTATCTGCCTTAGGCTACACCCATAATCCCAGAAGTACTTAAAACATATAATCCCAGGGATCATGGATCAAGTCTCAAACTCTAGATCTAAAACACATAATCCCAGTGACTCATGAGTCAAGTCTCAATCTATAGAAGTCCCTACCCAATGACTGCATGAGGATTTGGGGGGACAACTAGACATAAACCATAACACCCCTCCAGTCTCAGTTGGTGTTTCTTGAGTCAGGTTCCCCTCCACAGGGGCCAGGATTGTACCACACTGACATGCTTTATTCTTTTCTGTTCTGGCTGTTCTTTCTCCATCACTTCTACTTTTCCTGAGTTTTCCTCTAATCCTGGATATTGTCTTCTCTTTCTCCTCTTTAAGTGGTTGTTTCTGAGGTATTGCAGTTGCAGGTACTGGGAATGGTGATTTCCTGTTGGCTTCTAGTCTGCCTTCCTTGTTTCCTAAAATAGTTTTTCATTTTTTATATAATTTTAATATGTTGAAATATTTGAGAACTGGTTTTCATTAACTGTAATATTTTCTAGTCTTTTATATTTTCCTAAGTATTTTAATTTTGATGTCTTTTCTTTTTAGTTTATTTATTTATTTTTAAAGGAATATAAAACTGTTGACCACTGCTCACCATTATTTACAATATAGTAAACAATATACATTAGGATAACATTCTGACTACTACAAAGTTGTCCTCCTGGCTTCTGCTAAAAATAATAACCCAAATACTGAAAAGACTGAGCCTACATGTGAAGAACAAGTTGGGGTCAAGAAAAAACATGCAGGTCAATAGTTTAGCTCACAAGTTTGTGCACTCATTTATTCTAGGTCTTAAATTGTGAATGTCTCCAGCAACTCCGTAGGTTCCCAGAAGCCAAGTCTTAAGACATACATGAATCTTGATTTTCGAGTGCAGATTTCAACTTACTATGAAGTTATGAGTCCTGAGGAATTTTTAATGTTCCTTGTTAAGCCTTCCTTAGCAAATTCAAACAAATCCAGTTTTGACTTGCTACCTTATTCGAGTGGGGAAGTTTTTTTGTTTGTTTGGTGTTTTTTGGCAGGACTGGAGGTTTGAACTCACGACCTTGCACTTGCCAGGCTGGCACTTGTGCCACAGAGCCATCTCCCCAGCCTGAAGACTTTTTATTGGGGTGGAGAGGATGTTTTTGAAATAAATTGCATTTTTGTGACTAAAGACAGATACAGATTCTGATATGGCTGCTTTCAAAATATCTACTTTAAACTGTCCAATTAACCACAAAACCATCTATTTAACTTAAAAGATTATGGCTTTGGAAAAACTTTCTATTTAACCGGAAGTGAGTTCTTAGGTTGCTCAGAAGGATGGCATCTCAAATATGAGGTTATCACCCATAGTTTTTGTTTTGGTGAATGTTTAAAAACAAAACAAAAACCACTTACATAAGAATTTTATTTATACATACACAAATAACTCAGAACGGTCCTTAAGCATTTGAGCTAAAACATGAGCTCTGATTTGGACTATGGACAATTCCCCCAAAACATTTAGAGAGGCAGAGGAAATGTATCAGACTACCAAATGCTCTTTTTCGCTAAAGAAAGCAACTACAAAAGCTTTATTTGTTCAAAGTAACCAGTGCTATAGATGCAAAATAAAACCCAACAACTCCCCAAAATGCTACTTTCAAAACTGACACATTAAACTTGATTTTCATTAGAATGCTTTTTTTCCACACTAGTAAATCAAAACCAAGACCCATATTTTATATATACAAATATATGAAAAAATGATGTAAGTTATTGAACTTCATCTTCTGGACAAGAATGCCAAATTGGTCTCTCTTCATAAAAAGCAATTACGATTTGAGGACATTTCGTATTTGCCTCTTTGCCAGCACCAAGTCAGCCTCATCTGAATCTTTCCATTTCAAGAGAAACATCGGTTCTTCACTACTGTCTGTGGCACTAATTATTCGTTCAGGATCAAGACCTCTAATGAAACCTCTAGATTTGTCAGTAGCATCTCTTGTTTTCTTTGGACTTGCTGTCATCAGACTCACTGTCAGGTAAAGGTTTTCTTTCTGTACTCTTTTTCTTTACCAGATTTTTGCAAATTAAGAAATGCTTCAATTAACTCTGGACAATCTAAGTTTTCTTCATGTTCCCATGTACTGCCAGCATCTGTAAATCCCTTCCACTTCAGAAAATATTACCTTTTCCATTCACTACACATCGGTCCTGTACTTTTTCTACCACAAACTGCTTCCTCAACATTTTACTTTTTTCTTTCTGTTTCTTTCCCATTTTTTGCAATGTAGTTTTATTGGAGGCCATTTTTTACTGCACACTTGAAGAGCTGTTATTTGTAATCCAGGTTGATCCAAACTGAGAACGATCCTCCTGCCTCAGCCTTTGGAATGCTGGAATTATAGGCATGAGCCATCATGCCAGGCAAACAAATATTTTTGTCTAGGCCTCTGGATAGTCCAGGGCCTGCTATCTAAATCACTTGATTTCTTCTCGAGGAGAGTCCCTCTCTCAGGTTAGTGGTTTAATAAGAGGAAGAACAACGACTATGGCAGCTAGCTGCATTCCCCGACACTTTGGAGAAGAGCTCTCCTTCGCCTCCCTGCGCCTCTGGCCCCAGGCCCCTCCTGGGTTCTTTCCTGCCTCTAAGCCTTAGGAGCTGCATGATCACTCCCACCCTCCCTCCTCTCCCCATCCCCACACCATGGAGCAGGCCTCCTTTTTAGTTTATTTTAATAAAAATAACATTCTAAGTATAGATCTTAGAGACCTAGAGCATAAAATGATTATGAATGTCTTTGGAGTATGAGGAGAAAGTTATGTCCCTGACAGCCTTCCATCAAAGGCATGAAATGAAAACTCACCTCCGAATATAAGTAGGGGCCCATTGCTGGCACTCAGAGTCAATGCTTACTGCAAATGGAGAGAGATCAGAACACTGGCTAGGGTCCCTTTCTGGTCTTGAGCTTTCAGCTACTCCAGTACAGTTGATTGCCCACTGTTGTAAGGCCTTTACTTTGGAGCATGACTATCAGTTGAACTCAACAGTCCCTGTATCTTCTGGCTTGCACATCCCTGAGCTCAGCCAGCCTTTGTTCTGGGTCATCGCACCCCAGGCTGATACAGGAGTAGTCACAGAAGACTGAGGTGGTGTGTCCACAGGGCAAAAGGCAGTAGCCACCTGCCCAAAGCAAAACACAAAGCTGTAGCAAGCTCGGTCTTCTTTAGTTTTTAGTAATCATGATGATTTTATTATTTTATCGATTGTCAATTTTTTTAAAAAAGAGAATTGTTATGGTTTGTGTCTGGTTGCCCCCTAAAGCCTCATGCAGTCATAGGGTGGCTTCTGGAGTTCGTGATTCTTGATCCAATGCTGGGATTACAGGTATAAGTGCTATAACCTGACCCTGGGTTGGGTAATTTACATTACAATGTAAGAAGAGGAGAGGCTCCCTAGCTACCTGAGCTGCTTCCACTCCCTTTGGTTTTTGCTCTTTGCTGCTGCCATGAATGGCTACTCTGTGCCACCAGGTGTGACTCTGCCTTGGAACCACCAGCTGAATATGGACTAAAACTTCCACTATGCGCTAAATAAATCTTTTCTTCCTTCATTTTGGGTGTTGGGTATTTGTCCCAGCAATAAGAAAAGAGTAATAAAAAGTAGTAAAAAAAAAAAAATTAGAAAAGATACAGAATTTCACTGAACAAAATGATAGGACTTCAACAATGATTATTATGTTGCAGACTGTTGTCTTCAACTTAGTTGTTCAGATTACCAGATATAAGCATACAAAATTGATCAAACTAATTGGTCAAAAAAATTTTAAAAAGAGAAAAATTTAAGAATTAATGATTCCTTTAAAAAAAAAAAAAACAGTAGAAATCAGTTATCCAGGCTATCCTGTATGTAAACACACATATTTTTCACGTCTTACTTTCTTTTCTTCTTCCCTTGATCCCCGTTGTTTCTTCCCTTTGAACAGTTTCTTTCTCCTTCATGGTATCTATTATACCTTTCAGATTTTATTTACTCTTTCAGGTTCTTATACTAGTGAGACAATGCAATGTTTACACATGTGGGTCTGTTTTATTTCACTTATGAGTATGATTCTAGTTGCATTCATTTACCTACAAAACCTTCAAACTTATCCTTTTCTATAGCTGAATAATGCTCCATTGTATAAAAATACCACATCTTTTTTATCCCTTCCTCAGCTGATGGCATTTGGGTTGTTTCCAAGATTTAGCTACAAATTGTGTTACTGTAAACATGAGTACATAAATATCACTGTTGTATGAGTTTTTCCATTCTTCTAGAAAAACACCCAGAAAGGCCATACCTGGGTTGAATGTGGCCTCTGGTCTTAGTTTTTTGAGGAATCTCCACACTAATCATCACCGTGGTTGTACCAATCTATACTCCCACCAAGAATGGAGGTTTTATTTTGTTATTTGTTGACTTCTTCCTTTTATTAATTTTAATGAGAAAGAAATAGCAATGAGAAAGTTTCAAAACAGGTTAGTAGAACAGTTAACAATCATTACTACATTGCATATTGCTGTCTTCATTGTAGTTATTCAGAGTAGAAGATGCAGACATGATATCTTATCAAAGCAAGATTAGTACAAAATCCTTTTTCTCACTGAACTAAGAGAAAGTAGCTATATATCTATCTTAACTAATACATAAATGGTCCTTCATTTATATCCCCCTTTTTTGTTTTGTTTGTCAGAGATGGGTGTTCCTTTAAAATTTCTCCAAATACAGATTCTATTGGTTGACTTCTTGATGTTAGCTATTCTAACATCAAGGAATGGAATCTCATTGTTGTTTTAGTTTGCATTTCTTTGGTGGCCAATGATATTGAAGTTTTAAAAATTTATTTTCCATTTGCATTTCTTTCTTTTTTCTGGTACTGGAGATGGAACTCAAGACCTTGCGTTTGCTAGGCATGCATTTCTTAATTTAAGAAGTGTATGTTCATTTCAGGTGCACATTTTTTATTGGGTCTTTGAATTTTGGGGTTGATTTAAAAATTATTAATATGTTCTAGATATAAGTCCTTTGTCAGAGGAAAAATTGGCTGTAATTTTATCCCAGTTCTTTTTTTTTTTTTTACGTTTTTTGGTGATTTCTTTTGATATGAAAAAACTTTACAATTAGATGAGAGCCCAGTTTTTGATTGTTTGAAGTATTTTTGATGTGGTTTGGTTTTTGTTCATGAACTCTCTATATGTCTTCAAGATTTTTAAGGGCCACCCAAATAGCTCAAGAGCTGGCCAAATAGCTTAACTGCCAGCCAAATAGCTCAGTGGATTAAAGTCCCTACAAGTAGGTGCAGGGGACAGGAGTTTAATCTCTGGGCCTTCTGTGCCAGCTCTACCCCCAGAGCTTGCTCAGATGACAATTGACACTGAGTGTGGCGGTGTGTGCCTGCTTTCCCAGCTCTTGAGAGGCTGTGAGCAGGTAGATCACTACAAATCTGATCTAGTAGTGAGAATCTGAACATCCTATAGACACTTGCTTAAATAAATAAATAAATAAATAAATAAATAAATAAATAAATGATTTTTACAAACTTTCTCTTCCAGTGTATTTAGACTTTTTAGATCTTTGATTTAAATCTTTGATACATTTTGACTTTAATGCATGGTTATAGACATGGGTCTAATTTTAGTCTTTCGCATGTGGAAAGCCATTTTTCTAACATCATTTATTAAACAGGTTATCTTTCCACAAATGAACTTATTTGGACCATTTGTAAAGATAAGATGATTAAGTGTTTGTAGTTGTGTCTGTGTCTTAGTTACTCTTCTCTCATTGCTGGGACAAATACCCAACACTCAAAATGAAGGAAGGAAAGGTTTATTTAGCTCACAGTTACTAGAGGTTTCAGTCCATATTCGGCTGGCCCAAGGCTGAGTGGAACAGGGCAGAGAGCACCCAGTTAATGATAGCCGAACAGCAATTATTGCAAAAGAGACAACCACCCAAACAGGGGAGCAGAGAGCAACAGCTCTAGTCTGTCTCTCTTTCTCTCTTAATATTACCTGTAGGCTCTCTGCCTCAACCTATCCACCTCAGGCTATACCCATAATCCCAAAAGTACTTAAAACATAATCTCAGGGATCATGGATCAAGTCTCAAATTCTAAATCAGTACTAAATCACATAATCTCAGTGACTCATGAATCAAGTCTCAATCTATAGAAGTCCCCAACTCATGACTGCATAAGACTTTGGGGGGACAACTAGATATAAACCATAACAGTCTGCATCTTCTAATCCATTCCACTCATCCTCAGGACCTTTTCTTTGCCAGTACAATGAGATTGATAGTATAATTTCAAGTCAGTAATTATGGTAATTCTTGCCTTTCTTTTGTTCTTAAGGATTGCTGTTGATATTCTAGGTCTTTTCTTGTTCCAGAAGAACATTAGGGAAGGTTTCTCTAGATCTGTGAGTTATACTAATGGTATTTTAATCTGGATTGCATGAAATCGTATAACAGTTTTGGGAGTATGGACATTTTCACAAGGTTGGTTTTTCCTAACCATGAAGAAGTAATATCTTTCTGTTTAGTGACATTGTCTTTAACCTTTTTTTTCCAGAGTACCATAATATTTAGTGTATAAATCTTCCTTTTTCAGATTCATTCCTAAGTATTACATTTCTTTTTGTTATTATTGTGAAAGGCATGATTTTCCTAATTTCTCTCTTGGGGTGTTGTTTGTGTTTAGGAATGCTATTAATTTTGAGTGTAATTTTGTATCCAGGTATGATACTGATTTTGTTTATTAAGTCTGCCAGTATTTTGTTGGAGTTTTAAGGGTTTACTATGTAGAGTATCATGTCATCTTCAAATAATGAAAATTTCAGTTCCTCATTTCCAGTCATTATTACATTTATTTGTGTCTAGAGCTCTGGATAATGTTTCTACAATTACATTGAATTAGAATTGTGACAGTGGGAATACTTGTCTTGGTCTTGATTTTTAATGTTAAGGATTTCAGTTTTTTCCATGAGGCATGATGTTAGCCATCACTGACTAAAAGATGGAAATTAAAACAACAGTGAGATTCTATCTCATGCAAGAAAGAATGGCTATCACCAAAAAGTCAACTAATAAATACCAGAGAGACCGTACGGAAAAAAAAAAAAAACCTTTTTCCACTGTTGGTGGGAATGACAACTGGTACAGCCACCATGGAAATCAGTGTGGAAATTTCTCAAAAAGCTAGAATTGGAGGTGCCATTCAACCAAGATATTCTCTTCCTGGATATTTTTCCAGAAGAGTAGGAAATATCATACCACAGCAATATATATGCACCAATGTTTATAAAAGCACAATGTTTGATATTTAAATCTTATAAATGATGCAAATATACACCAACTGAGGAATAAAGAGTATTTAGTATTTTTACACACTAGAGTTATTACTCAACTATAAAAAAGTACATGTTTGAGGCTTTTATAGGTAAATGGATACAACTAGACATCATACTTGTAAGTAAAATAAATCAGATCTGCATGTGCAAGCACTGTGTTGGCTTGCTAGTGTAAGAACCTGAGAGAGAGAAAAAGAAAGGTATAATACATACTGTGAAAGTGAAAGAACCTGTTCAAGGGGAAAGAAATACTGAGATGAGGAGAAGGACAGGAGAAGGAGGGAGGGGGAAAAGAAATATCTATGTATGTATTCAATATAGCCTAAATAAGTTCACTGCTGACTTCTGCTGGGCTAAAGAAAGGAGTAGTTAATACTTAATCTTTTTCTCTTTTTAATCTTAAAACTTTTTTCCAATTTAGCTTGCATGTATCTGGTAATCTAAACAACTAATTTGATGACAACACTATGCAATACAACAAATATTGTCAAATTCATCTTATTTTGTCTAGCGAAATTCTGTATTACTTCTAATGTTTACATTATCATTATTTGTGTCCTGTTTAGAAAATAATATAAAAGCTCTCAGCCTGCAAGCCTCTGCCCCACCACTGGAACTCAGCCCCCACCACAGGAGCCCCCACAGACTGACCTACAAGTGCACAGTTAGGACCTCTCGGTCTGTGCCTCCGCCACCTCCACTGGAATTCGGCCCCCACCCACAGCAGCCTGGAATGACTAGCAGGCATGCAGGTAGGACCTGTCAGCCTGTGGCCCCTGCACCACCAGAGGAACTCTGCCGCTGCTCACAGCCTGTGACTGGCAAGCACTTACTTAGGCAAGAACAATAGGCCTGCACACCTCACTAAAGGAACTTCTAAATCACCAAAACACAGCTCCAGCATCTGTTGTGGAGCCCTGTAACAAAATTGCCTGCAGAGAGGCCAGGGGTCAAACCCTACTAGTTAATATAGGATCTGAGCATCTTGCCAGAGTAGCACAGCAGATACTCATCAAAAAGCTGCACCAGGAAGAAGCTGAGCACAGGCACCAGACCCTGACAGGCATATCTGGAGAAGAACACAATTCGTAGGACCAAATGCAAATTTAAGTAGGAGCTAATGGAATAACTTCACCAAAGTTATGCAACAAACGTCAGAGACCACTGCTATACAGAATGATACACAAAAGGAGCAAAATGCAATCTCAGTTCCAGAGCCTACCCAGAATAAATACAGAGATGCTATCATACCAGAAAATGGTAATCACGCATCAGAAATCCCTGAGTTAATAGCATCTGAAGCAAACAAACAAATGCAGAAACATACGGAAAAACTAGCTTGGAGATAACCTCTGAAGTGAAAAAAGAAAACTTTCAATTACTAGAGTCTGAAGTAAAAAAAACACCTGCAGAAAAGTACAGAGGGAATCAGATCCGAAATAACCTCTGAAGTATAAAAAGATATCTCTAAATTAATAGCATCTCAGGTAAAGGAACAACTGCAAAAAGATAGACAGGACATGAGAGAAGAAATAATCTCTGAAGTAGAAAAAGAAAGGATAACTATAACGAGAGACTTAATAAGTGTCTCTAAAGACATTGATAAAAAATTAGAGAATAGAAAAATGATGGAATCCTTGAATGGGCAATATAGGAAAGTAATAGACTGCATGAAACACTTTCAAGGAGTTATACAAGAAAATAAAATCTCAATCAAAAGATGGAAACACCAACTTCCTGTCCCGGTCCCGAGCCCACCAGGCCCACGCACCCGGGGGTAAGGACCCTCTGCCCCTCTGTCTCCCTTCTGCGGTCCCACGCCTCACGTCCTGTCCCGGTCCCAAGCCTGCCAGGCCGACGCTCCGGCTGTGTCAGGACCCTTGGAATGCCTTCCCCTTCCCCTTTTTTTTTTCAACCCCTCCTGCCTAAGCTCCACTACTAAACCCATCATACACCTTGTCTGGCAACCCATCTGGTCCAGGAGCCTACCAGGACTCCTCAATTCCAAAGCTCCACCTCCACCTACAGACCAGACCCATGGAGCTTCATACCAGCCAGCATCCCGAGCTCTAAAATGAAGCCAGGAACATCTTTTTTTTTTTTTTTTTTTTTTTT
>PVJA010040520.1:0-18466 GCA_004027025.1 Myocastor coypus | reverse complement strand
GTATGGTGGCACACACCTGTAATCCCAGCACTCGGGAGGCTGAGGCAGGAGGATTGGTGAGAGTTTGAGACCAACCTGGGCTACAAAACTGAGTTTAAAGCCAGCCTGAACTGTACAGCAAGACCCTGTCTCAAAAAGACAAAAAAAAAAAAAAAAAAAAAAAAAAAAAAAAAAAAAAAAAAAAAAAAAAAAAAAAAAAAAAAAAAAAAAAAAAACTGCATAGGAGGCTGGGCGTGGTGGCGCATGCATGTAATCCCAGAACTTGGGAGAGTGAGGTAGGAGGAGTAGTGCGAGTTCAAGGTCAGCCTGGGCTATAAAAGTGAGCTCAAGGCCAGTCTGAACAGCACAGAGAGAGATCTTGTCTCAAAACAAACAAACAAAAACACAAAAACCTTCCATAGTAAAACCCTGCCTCAAAATGCACACACATGAAAATAAACTAAATATAAGTATATAAAAAGGATTAATCAGTATATATAAGACATTTTTTCTTACATAAGAACATTGTCTTTAAAAGTTGGATCTTTAAATGTTATCTATCATATTGTCTCAGTAATTTAGAGATAGGTGAGTGAAAGTCTTCCTCATAACCAATACCTTTTTGTAAATAACAAAAATGACTCTGCTTGTGTAGATATAAACTTGAAATGTATTGCCTAAGAGAATGTTTTAAATTTTTGGAGGATATATCTCACAATAATAATGATATGTCTCTCAGTTTTTGTATTTTTAATTCATTCAAATAGAACATGCTTCACTTTTTAATAAATATATTCAATAATAAATTAACTGGTATTGAGACAGTAGCAGAGAGTTCCAATGCATGTCATTCTCAATGTAACATTTACAGGTCAATTTTTTAGTTACTGAACCAATATTGAAACATCATTTTCACTAATTGTATACTTTATTCAAATTTTCTTAGGTTTTCTTAATGTGCTTTTCTTTTTCCAGGATCCTTTCCAGGTTACTGAATTATATTTTGCTGTCCTATCTCCTTAGGCTACTCTTGTTTGTGACAATTTCTAAGACATTCATTGTTTTTTGATGACTTGGACAGTTTTCTAGGTTATTGCAGGCCCTAGAATATCCCTTAGGAGGGATTGTCTGAAGTTTTTCTCATGGTTAAAATGGATAATGTGTTTTGGATAGCATTACAGAGTTCTGTTTAACCTCACTGTGTTAGTCACATTAGAGTCTTGCTCAAGGCTAATTCTCTTTACTTTGTTGATCCATTTGTTTGTTTTTGTAGTGCTGAGTATTTGACCCAGGGCCTCTTGCATGCAAGGCAAATAGTACATCACTGAACTGTACCACTCCTCACCCACAAGACCTACTTTTTTAAACATTGCTCACCAGGAAGAATAATCTCCAGTAAATGGTGGTGATGAGAACGTTCAGAATTTGTTTCCCATCGTGCTTTTGAACTTTCAAGATTTATACTCATATAAAGCATTGCATTAATGTGTTAATCAATTTTCCTACTGCTCAGACCACATACCTAATTAATACCACCAAGTTAAATGAGGAAGCATTCATTTGATCCCTGATTTCAAGGGACCCAGTCAGCGCTTGGGTAGCTCTGAGGCTGTAACATCAAGAAAGAAGAGGAGCACTTGGCTCCTGAAGGTAGGAAACAGAACATGGGAATAATAGCAAAGAGAAAGGACATGTACTTGGAAGATGATCCCTTCATAGTCTACTTAGGCACACACCCAAGTGTGCATTGCTCATGTGCTAGACACTTCCAGACTCATTTAACTTGACATATGCCTAATGGCCACCATCTACCCTTTTCATCTTAACACCCAAATGCATCTTTTAAAACTGTACCCAATTTCCAGTTAAATACAGTAATGCTTCCGCTCAAGAACGCTTTTGTTCACAAATAATTATTTTCTCAAACAAAAACAACTGAAAAAAATTTAACTGTATTCACAGACTCCACATTAGGTGAGAAACACAACCACATCCATACAAACACAAACACATGCATCTCCCCGAAAATCTTAAAACATATTAATTTTGTGAACCTGAGAACCAGTGTACAATAAAATGTGAGTAATTCTATATAACACAATACAGCTGCTTTGTGAAAAAACTGAAGCATATTATTATCTTCATCAAAGTATAAATAATTCGCAATATTTTTTAAAAAGTAGAAGCCAAAGTCTCTTCTGAGACACAAGGCAAATTCATCTCTGAAACTCTGTAAAATCAATAAATAAGTTATTCCATAGTACAATGGAATTTGGTAAACATTTCCATACCAAAAGGGTGGAGTAGGGGACTTTCACAAAAGGCCTGACTACAGCAAACTGAAACCCAGCAAGGGAAACATGAAATCCTGTAGCTTTATATTCAGTATCAAAAAAAAAAAAAAAAAGTAGCAAGACATGAGTTCCAAATGGCCTGGGGAACCCCATCACCATGACTTTTCTAGCTGGAACACACATGACGTTTTTCTTGGAGTGATGTCAGTTGTAGCCTGGAGATTTCATGGGCGGATTCCACATTCCTAGCATCCAGGGCTTCCCTGGGTCTCCGCTATACTTTCTGTTTCATTCCCACAGCTTCATTTATTGCCCTCTCTTAGGATACCTGCGTCATTTCTCAATTATGCTTTAAAATTTGGATGGAAATCTCAATAATTGCACTGCTCTTTTATTCTACATGCCTAAATAGCCTGTGTAGATATGATCGTTCCAAGGTCTGACACTAACATGAGCTGTAGCCAACTGTTCTTGAACTGAACCATAGCTGAAGTGGTCTCTGAGGGTGCAGACGGCTGAACTCATGGATACACTTCTGTGAACATCCCTGCATAAGTAGGCCCTCTGGGGTCCTCTTAAAGTACTTTAGTTTCCTGGGCTGGAGATGAGTATAGTCTGTGAGATTTTCAAGAACTTTTAATAATATCTTTCATATTGTCCAGCTGTAAAGTAATAGCTTCTTTTGAAAAAAGTACCTTAGATAATTTCATTGTTTCTAACACAAAACGCATAATACATTTAAAGAGAAAAAAGTTTATGGTAACTCAGTCTGTAGAAGTTTTAGTGACTGACTCCAAGCAGGGAGGGAGTCATCGCACAGGGGTACCACAGAGGAGCAGCAGTTCATGGGGGGCAGAAGCAAAGAACTAAGGTAATGAAATAGTAAGGAAACACCAACAGACAAACAGAAACCACAGCCCTCTTTTTGTCCCTTAATTTGCTACCCAGTGTCTCAGTTTTTCTTCTCTCATTGCTGGGACAAATATCTGACAGTCAAAATTAGGGAAAGAAAGCTCATAGTTACTGAAGGCTTCAGTGTGTTCTCAGCTGGCTCCAAGGCAGGGTGGCACAGGGCAGAGAACAACCTTTCATGGTGGTGGCAGCAAAGAACAAAAGCAAAGGGAGGAGTAGCAGCAGTCCAAGCAGCTAACTTCTCTTCTCTCCTTACATTGTAATGCGAATCACCTGTCCCAGGGCAGGGGTAGCGCTCATACTCATAATCCTGGTGGATCATGAATTAACCACAAATTTTAGAAGTCTGCCCTGTGAATGTACAAGGCTTTGGGGGGACAAATACACCCCAACCATAATCTCCAGGATACCTGACATTAGGGTTATTAGAACTAAACTCCAAGGTGAATCAATCTTAAACCTACCCAGAACTTGGCCAAACCAATCAGTGGGGCCATTTAATAACCACATACCCTTCATGCCAGCATCATACACACTAGATTCAGCCACCTCCGAAAAACCCAGCAATGAACACATGAGGCTTTGGGGGTGGAAATCTAGAAAAAAATCATAACATAATATGAAGCTTTTGTATATCATATCCTACTCTTAACCTTATAACTGCTTCTTTTTCTAGAAAGTTAAACAGTTTCTATATCTTTCTGCTGTGCTTTTTGTTCCCGGTTCTCAGTTAAAAATAGCTACCAGAACCCATGCCATAGATTAAATATTGAGCTGCTTGAAATTTTCTCTGACAGATTATTTTTTCTGCCATACTTCATACCTGATTCATATAATATGTTAGGCAATGAAAAATAAAGAGATTCTTTCCAACAATGTAATTGCTGACCTTCAGTCCGTGTTCAAGTAGAGTCCTAATTCCAATCCCAACCTTCTTAATTTGTCTTTATTTTCTTAACTCCGTACAATCTAGTCCACACAAGAAGAATTGCTCTAAAATTCTGCTTATATTCCTAAGTCATCTCTAGCCCACATGACCTAGAACTTAAGAGTGTCCAGTGCAGTGGCACAAGAGAGCTTTAAAGAAATGGCAAACTGCTTAGACCTCTGCAGTGATTTATTGGTAACTGAAGAACAAGAGAACAAAGACAGAGGGAAAGTATTTTACAGTATGTAAGGGTATTGCTCAGGTGAGAGAGGCTGGCCAGAAAAGAACATGATGCTACTTAGTGTGTGGCAAGCTAGTTTAAGCGAAGTTACTAGACAGGAAGCTCATCAGAAAGACGGAGGAACGTAGTACCAGAGCACGCATCAGAGAAAAATCTGTCCTTGGCTGCACGACCACCATGCAGATCTGTTCTAATCTTTAACCAGAAGCCTGGGAGCTCTTGCCCGCAAAGTCCCTTCTTGGAACATTCATATTAATCATCCCTTTTGTCCGTTATCCTACAAGTCTGACTTTGAAGCAAGATTAGGTCTTGGTTCCTTCAATTCATTTGCTATAGCAAGAAAGATGATATGAACAGTTACTTGGTTTTTAAGAGGCTGGACAGCTTTCTTCATCTTGGAACACTGAGTCACCATAAATCTGACTGCATGCTATATGAAAATTTAGTGTGTGTGTGTGTGTGTGTGTGTGTGTGTGTGTGCATGCGCGTGTGTGTGTGTGTGTGTGTGTGTGTGTGTGTGTGGAATAGACAGAGACTGAGATGGATATAGAGATACAGACAGAGACAGAAAGAGATAAAGAGAAATTTTATCCCCAACTAATTTTCCTCTCTTTAAATCATTCCAGGTGGAGACTTTCCATTTCTCTTTTTTTGAACAGAGACAATTAGCTTTTCCAAATAGTTTTAAAAATATGAAAATAAAAATGATTGTGGTTTTATATGTCTAATTTTTATGTGACAAATTATACAGCAAGAACATATATATGCATGTATATACATATACATGCATATATATGTATATGTATACATATACACACATATTTCCTCAGACAACTTCAGAGAAACCATTTTATTAACAACTTACCATTTATTTTTCAAAGCGTTTTGATCTATTTTACAGGTTTTCATACAATCTTAAGGTTTTACATCTAAGTCGTTTTCATTTAATGTATATTTTGTTTGGAATACTTTTACAGTTCTTGATTCAATTTCTAAAAAAGATTTTTAAATTCTGGGATTTTTAAAGATGCCCCCTATCTTAAAAGCAAAGCTAATTGTCCTATGTATAAACTCAATTCTAATTTTCAGAAAAGTAAATCAAATTTTAGGTTATCAATCACTGTTGAAATGGAACAGAAATTTCTCAATTATAAAAGCCTGATCTAAGAATACATCCTCTCTAATAATTAATGTTTGTTTCAAGAACACACTATATGTTGTATTTATATTTAAAATATTAAAATGTTTATTAATTTGAACATATTTGAAAGCATGAAAATAAGCACATATAAATCACTGTTGTTTTTGTTTTCTTTTGTTATGTTTTTGTATTTTAGGGAAAGGTCTACAGGGTGTTCAGGGTCTCACTACTAGATCGGACTCATAGTGATCTGCTTGCTTACAGTCTCCCAAGAGCTGTGATCACCAGCACGCGCCACCACACCCAGTCTCAATTGCTGGCTTAGTGTGTCCCAGGGATGCCTGGTCATCAAACCCCTGGCCACTGTGCCTGCTTGCGGGCACTTTAATTGTTGAGCTATTAGTCCAACCCTAAGCCACTTTTTAACTACTCAGTTTACAGTATTTAATAAAACAGGCCAAGAGTTTGACTTTATTCGACTTTAATTTTATTGCTGAGAATTTGAACATATACTCATCAAATGAGTGGCTCATCTGTGGCTCAGGAGCACAAGTTCCTCTTCCAAATGCTCAGTAGTGAGGAGCATAAACCACACTGCCTGACAGAGAATACATGATCTTTTTGTTTATGCAGAAAATTCTATTAATTTGAATAGGAAATTAATTCAGATAACAGTAAGTGTATAATGAGCTGAGTATACAACTCAGTGTTATAATTTTTTGTAGCATTCACAGAATTCTGTGTCGGTCCACCACTGCATAAATAAATAAATACATTAATTAATTAATTAAAATTTGTTAAATAATGCATAATAAATTGGAAGCAATAAAAATACTTCTCATTGTCTATTTTGCAATATTTCCTTAGCAATATGAAATTATATGAATCTCTATATTAAGTTCTTTAGAAAGACAGAACATTGATGCATGAAGAATTTGTTTTAGAGAGTTGAAATAAGGAAAATTTGTTCTTTAGCATTCCATTAGAGATGAAGAATGGCCATTTTATCCTGAAAAAAAAATTTACATTAAAGATTATATTTATCTCTCCTATTTCTATATGGTATAAATTACAAAGTTCTTATAGATAGAAAAATGTCATTATTATTGGTATTTAATAATTAAAATAATGGGACAACATAACAGTATGAAATATTAAGATAGACTTTGCTATATTTATTGAACTCAGAATTTTCTTGGAGAAATATAATTTAAAAGTATTTATTTCAAAAAAAATAGAAATTTGACTTAGCCAAATATTGACCAAAAAATTAATTTTATGCCTCTAGCTAAATTGATTTTTTTGTTTTTAACCTGTCATCACACTCAGAAAGTTACTCTTGCCAGACAGGTTTGTGCCACTGAGCTGTATCCCGGGCCCCACCAGCTTAATAGATTTCAATTATGTTTTACTGCTATTTCCTGTCTTTGGTTAATCAAAAAGATGTGTGCTTGAACTCAAATTTCAGTAAAATTATTGTTTCCCTATCTTTCTGGGTGAGAATCACCTGATATTGCCATTTCAATATATTTTAGGTGAAATATTAATGAAGTGAGAAGTTCAAGGTGCCGCTGAATGAAAAACTGAACGAGGAATTCCACATCTGAGATGTACACTAAGAAGGAAATGCTCCTGGGGAAATCCATTTCAAGACTGAAATTTCTACCGACCTTGAACTAAAGGGGAATTACTGCAACCACAACAAAGGACCTGCCTGTAACAGTTCCTCATGAATGTAATTTGATGTTAATTCAGAAAACAAACTGTAATATCTGATTTATGAGGCTAAGAAACTATGAACTTTGATATTTGAACAATGAAAATAATAGCCATGTTTACAATGGAAAATATCTACTGATTATTTGAAATAATGTGACTATCAATTTTAAAGGATGTATTTTTTAACTAACTTGCAGATAACTACACATATTCTTATTTTGTGGAGGCCCAAGTGTGACATATATTATACTACGGAATATTTAGACTTATATCTAAATATATATATAAATCTTATGCAGAGAACTTAAGTATTCTTCAAATGGCAAGTTACCTCTTAATATATGAATGAATGCTACATGTATTGATAGAAATGATCAATTCTTAAAAAATAATATCCCTTGCAAACAAATATATGGATGCATTTGATAGAATTATAGCTAAAGCATCAAAAAATGTAGAACAGGATAGATTATACAATAGAAGTGGGGTGAGCTAGTATATCTTAGGGTATACTGAAAAGAGATAAGAAATTCAACTTGTGAGTGAAGCACACTTTATATGGAAAGACATCTTACTAAATTATTTTAATTAAGAGGCTCTCCTTGAATTAGGAATACATAAAAATGGAAAAGTGGGAAAGAAAGATAAAGCCACCCAAACAAATATATGATAGATATGTGATGTGATAGAGTTTATTAGTCATAGTATTTTGAACACTACAGAAAATAAAATAGTAGCCGGGCGTGGTGGCTCAAGCCTGTAATCCCAGCACTCGGGAGGCTGAGGCAGAAGGATTGGTGCGAGTTCGAGACCAGCCTGAGCTACAAAAGTGAGCTCAAGACCAGTCTGAACTGCATAGCAAGACCCTGTCTCAAAAAGACAAAAAAAATAAATAAATAAATAAAATAAAATAAAATAAAATAGTGGTATGCACACTAGTTATCCACGCTGAGAATAACAGAACGGCTTGTGTTCTTGCCTAAAATGAAACTGACAGAGCTCTTAGATGAAAACGAAATGAATTTACTCTCTCCAGTTTGGGTCAAGGGTAACATATTTGCTAAAAGACGGGAACTTAAAAGTAATTAAGTATTTTTCATCATTACATTAAGGAAGAAACCTGGCAAGTATCTCAAAAAATGGCAAACCTCATCCATTACAAGTTTATTTAATACATTTGCATTGCTCTGGAAAAAGATATAACTTAAAAATCATTTCTATAAATATAATATCTAGTTTACAAACATAAGCTGTTTCAGGAGAAATGCTTATAAAATCAAGGCTGTAGAAGCAGCAAGTGTTTGTTACCTGAAAACAATTGTTTAACATTTGTAAGCATACAAAGGTCAAGTATCACATTTAATATTGAAATATTATATGGCATAGTTGCAAAATAAAATTTGTTAGAATGAAAAAATGCAATTAAAATCACAATCAAAATATTTATTTGCAGACTTAGGCAGGCACAGGGTCCGGGCTGGATCCCTGGCATGCCATGCTGCCCTTGACCCTGGGGCAAGGTGGCAGGCAACTGAGACTGGGCTTGGTGGTGTATGACTGTAACCTCAGCACTTAGGGGGCTAAAAACAGGAGAATCACCGTGCGTTGAGTCAGAGCTATGTAGTGAGGCCCTATGGGCCCTGTACTAAATGCATAATGCATAGAGGGAAATAATATCTTCAATGGAAAAACGTACGAACTGTAATAAGAACCATTATACTCATTAAAGAACAAAATTTTAAAATACTCAAAATGTAGATGTTAGAGAGGATAGGTATACAGCAACAGAAATGCCCATCTACTTTCTCTGGAGAGTATAAGCAGGCAAACAATATTAGAAAAATTGAACTGAAATATGTATTAGTAGATTAGATATAAGTGAATAAACATTTTTACCCCAACAGAAAAGAATTTCCAAAATGAAGCATTAAAGGGTAAAGAAAAAATACAAAAGAAAATATAAAATATCTTAAAGATGCAGCAAAAAGAACAGACTGGCATATACCTTCAAATCGCTGCGGGAAATGTAAGTCTATAGGAAGGCGCTGTGTCAAATATGAAAGGCTAATAAAACCGCAACTTTTCCTCAAAACATTCCACTCAATGGTGTCTTGATTACTTTTCTCTCATTGCTGCGACACCCAACATACAAAACGAAGGAAGGAAAGATTTATTTAGCTCATGGTCAGTGGAAATTCCAGTCCATATTCAGCTGGCTCCAAAGCAGAGCGGCACGTGGCAGAGAGCAACCTTTCATGCTGTGAGCAAGGAGAAAGAAGCAAATGGGAGAAGCAGCAGCAAGAACGGCTGCAGAGAGGAAGTCTGCCGGCCTGAAATTGCATTCAGGCTATATGCCCGAGGCTGGGTGCAGTACACACACCCATAATGCCAGAAGTACTAAGACTCATGATCCCAGTCTTGATCATGAATTAATCTCAAACTCTAGAAGTCTCCGCTGCATGACTGCATGAGGTTTTCGGGGGACAACTAGACAAATCTTAACACTTATTTTGTCATCTCTCTGTCTCTGTCTCTCTGACTCTTTCTCTCTCTGTCTCTCTGTCTCTCTCTGTCTCTCTCTCTCTTTCTCTTTCTGTATTTGATACAGGGAATGACTATGCACCTCAGACTCTTATAGATCCTCCTGTTTCAGCCTCCCCAAGGCTGGAATTATAGACATGTGCCTCCATGCTCAGACTCGGAGGCTGGCTCAGCCAGGCCCTGGCATGGCATGTGGTACCAGGGATCTAGCACAAGTCCGTGCACTTGCCAGGCAGCTATCTCCCAGTCCTTTCTCTCAGCTATCTCTCCAGTCCTTTTTCTCATTCTGATGCAGTTCTGCAAATCCTCACTCATGAGTGTCTTTAGTGGTTCTCTCAAGAATACATTACTGCCACAATTGTTTTAGAAGTGTCTACCTTTCATAGTCATTTCAGCGTTAGAGAAGAGTCAAGGCTTCCACAGTCCCGGATCTGGTAAGCATAGTCTACAAAGTCATGCTATGTGTTGATGAAACTGCCTTTCCTCTGGATAACACTTGGCAGATTTCACCCTGGCTTTTATTGTCATTCATAAAGCTGTGCACTAAGGAGGACTTCCAGAACTGCTTCAGAAAATGATGCTGATTATGGGATAATGTGACTCATACTGAAGTGGAATGTTTTCAGAAGGATTAAGGGCACTACACCTTTTATGGTAATAGTATTTTAAAAATTAAGTGTCCATAGTAATTTTCCAATTTCATCTTACACTGAGTAGTAGTAGCTGTGCATTTTTTAAAATAATAGGAATCATGTTAAGCATCACCAAATGTATAGTACACAGAGTTGTTACACTGTAAAATTGCAGGATAAAATAAAAAAGAACACAACTTCAGCTGTGATAAAAGAAAACTTCAGTTTGAAAAGAAGTGATTAAACCCAGAACTAACACCAGTAAAAAAGCAACAATGAAGGAAGCCAGAGAAAGGGAAATAATATCTTCAGTGGAAAGAAAATCACAAACTGTAATAAGAATCACTACATACTCATTAAACAAATTTTTAAAAGGCTCAAAATGTAGATATTAGAGAGGACAGGTATATAGCAACAGAAATGCTCATCTACCTGCCCTGGAGACTACAAGGCAACAAACAATATTAGAGAAAACTATCTGACATTTTTTTTTTTTCTTTTCAACTAACCTAAAAGGTCCACATCATTTCTTGGACATGATGGTCTTAGTCTGCGTGAGTCACTGTGGTGAGTGCTATCATCCTGAGGCATAGACACGTGGATGCTATAAACTTAGACCTTGCCTTCACTTCTTGAAAACTTTTAACTGTATATAAGGAGTAAGTGTGTTGTCATTTTTGCCATTAATGTCAGAGCTAGTTTATGTGACCTAAAGGGAAAATAAAAGGAAAATAAAAATGTCTCTCTTCCATTTCAAATCGTGACTTCCTACAGTAGGTTCTTAGATGTTAGTCAGACCATAGAATCTAGACTATACTCCCATGTATTTAAACTTCAAAGAGGAAGTTGGACGCACCTAAAATACACCTCTACTTCTTAAAGATTGAGAGGTTAATTCTATCTAACCATAGGGAAAGTGTTTGTATACTAAAAGATTGGAGTAGTGAGCAAACCTGTCAGAGCACTGAATTGATCACTACATCTTTTCCTTGTAAGAAAGAAAAGCATTCATTCCCTACTTTCCACCTATGAATTATCTAACCAGTCGTGTAGAGAAATTTTCCACAAATCACATTATGTTGTATCTGGCATAATCACAGAAAAAAGGAGGGAAGGGCAACATACTTACTAATCATTGTACAGGAAGTAAGAGCGATACTTAACTTAGAATAGCTCATAGTTCAAGGGTGATAAAATTAATAAATGTAAATTATAAAATGCAATAATGTTGGAATTCAAGAATCCATAAAATAAATGCAAATATATGTTGAAGAATGCTTAAATAAATCTTCATAGCAAATATATTTGTAATAGCCAGACATATTTAATGAAGTTATCCAAAAGTAGGTAAATATATAAATAAATTATGATGGATCAATATATTGGAATAACCAGAATAAAGGTATATTACTAATATTAACAATGACAAGGATAGATATCATGAATATAAGAACTCATGTACAATATTTTATATCCTGCACAATTCCTTTTGCACAAAAATTTCAAAAAAATCTAATATGTAGGAATAAACAACTAATCAATTACCTGTGGTGAGGAATTAAAGGTAAGAATGCTTTGGGAAGGAGTGTGAAGAAAGCAGTGGGAGATATATATATATATATATATATATATATATATATATGAAAAAATTAATAGAAGTAAATATTTAAAATTTATATATATATATATATATATATATATATATATATAGTACATAACTTTTAAGTCAATACAGACATTTCTTTAGTTATAATGAGGTTCAGCCCCAATAAAACCATTGTGAATTACAAATATTCTAAGTCAAAAATATGTTCAAGTTAACAAACATTAGGTTGGGCTCATAGTGACAGAAGTCACTTCTCCCCTTAGGAATGCAGCACACTGTAGGGTATCTATATTCTCTGCCTTAGATCACCCAGCTAGAGTGTCAGGTATAGCTCATCTTGCAGTCTCACAGTGTGACGAAGGACTGCAACGTCTATTGCTAGCCAACAAAAAAGAAATGAAGAATCAGAATTCAAAGTCCTATTTTCGTTGAATGAACACTACTTATACTCTTCAGTAAGATCAAGCTGTCATGAGTCAGGGCATCTGTGGAGTTGATGCAAAAGATTCTACAAGGATTATATAAGTACAGAAGTGATTGCAGGTCCTTAGGTTTCTGGAATGAAGGCACTATAGTGCTTATTAAGTTTTTCTCTAACATACTGTATTATAGAGCAGATTGAAATTTACAGACCAGTTGGGCATAAGTGCAGTGTCCTTACCTTATCTCCATTATTTCTCTTACTATTATTACTGTGGTGCATTTTACCTGACTGACTAAACCTATAATGACTCATTACTATTGAATAAAGCTCACTGCACACCAAGGTTCACTCTGAGTTGTAAAGTTATTTAGATTTCAATGAATGCATGCCATGAGTCCACGATTGCAGTAGCACATAGAATGAACAAATTTGTGTCCCTAAAATCTATTTTGTGTGTTTTTCTTTTCCTCCCAGCAATTCTTGACAAGTCCTGTCTTGTGTCTCTTTAGCCTTTCTACACTATCACATATATAGAATCAGACTCTGTGTAACCTTTTTAGAATAACATTTTTTTCCTTGCTTACTATGCATTTGCCCATTATCTATGTCTTTTCATATCTTTTGACACATTTCTTCTTCGTTCAAAATAATGCACTACTCTATGGATGTACAGTAGTACCATGGTTCAAGAATGAACATATCCGCAATTTGCTTGGTAAACAAAAGCATTGGACAATTTTTTTTTTTCCTTCACTAACTCTGCCTCAGATGACAAACATGATCACGGGCTTATTCCCCGTACATAGTCAAATGCATCCATCTTCCTTAACATTGTAAAGCAAATTAAGTTGGTAAACCAGGGTACCACTGTAGCACTATCCTACTTACTTGTTTTCCATGAACATAGTATTCAACTTAATTAGTTATTTTTTTTCCATTTCAGATTTTTTTAGGAGTGAGGATTTCATAATGTAAATTTTGGAGCACCATAAACACCACAACCACAGCAGAAGGATTTATCTATTCATAGTAGACCTGCATTTTCTGTTTGTGAGTGTGTACAGATGCATATGTGTATGCATTCCACTTACCTTCAAATTATGTGTATGTTTAATATAAATTTAATATAAATTCTAATAGGTGTCTGCTGTATTATCATTTTAATATGATTTAAAAGTTTAAAGAAATGCAAAAGCCCATCCTTAACCTACTCAAAGGAGAAAAAAAAAAAAAAGCGTATAAGCTGACTTTATTGACTGTCAATGATTACTTGATATGGAAGTAATCAAAACAATTTGTAAAAGCACAGAAATAGACAAATACATAAATGCACCATAAGAAATGTAGGCATAACGAAAAGAAGATATTGTATATTATGCAGGTGAGTGGAATTTAAGACAATGTTTTCAATAAATACTATATGGAACAAAGACCATCAAGCTGGGAAAATAAATGATCCTATTTATGTATAGATTTAAATGTAAAAGTCATTGATCATGTTTACATAAAAATGAAAATGTTCAAGGGTATAACTGGAAGGTGAAGTGTGTGTAGCATGTAGTTTCACATTCTGGATCAATCTCCACTACATAAAAATAAATTGAAATAGAGGGAACCCTTCATGAGCATAAGTAGGAAAAATGTTTTGATCCTCAAAAAGAAAATCCATAAGTAAGCAAGTTGATATGCTTGTTGAAATTATATTTAAACCATCTATTTACATTAAAATGTCATAAAATTAAAAATGTAAGACAAGCTAGATGATAGATATTTTTAATACATGAAAGGTAGACAATGTTCATTCTATAACCTACAACAAACAACTAAAAAAAAAACTTTACATACTTGCATACAAGAAAAATATGTAATGTTTTTAAATAGCAGCAATGTCTTGAAAAGACAAGACTAAAAATTATAAAATAAGTAAATAAACTATGCCATGCTCCAACATTAAATTATTGCGCAGTAACCCTAATTAAATAACCATAGCCATAGGCAACACTTAATAAAAATTCTTAAATGATGATAATGAGGCGAGCAAGTTAGTCAATGCAAAGATTCATATTTTATGTTTAAAATGGATAATTAATTAAACTGTACAGCAATGAAAACAACAGAAGTGTTTTTAATAAAGAGTCTGGCTTCATTTTTAACCTTCAAGTGAAGTTGCCTCTTCTCAATCTGCACTGGGTCTCAGGAAGCGAGCGTTAAAGTCCAATTGCTCACTTCTTGGGTATTAGTGAAGTAAAAACCGAGAAGCGCCCAAGTCTCGACTTCTGTAGATCCTCTGCCTGCCTAAAATAAATAACAAGGCTGTCACATAATTTTTCTCTCCCTAGTATTACAATCTTCTTTGAAGTTCTACTCTTTTGAGAGATTTGATAAGTAATAAACAAATTGCTTCTGATAGTATTCTGTCATTGGTTTAAAAAGCTGAGTCAAATTTTGGTTGAAGGGTTACTCCTACTACATGGTGCAACCTCATGTAATCTTTATAATGATTATTTCCAGTGGAAGAGGAAAGTGTAAGCAGAAACTCACACTGATTTGTTTATGACAACAGTTTTGAATTATGATTATGTATTTGATGTACAGTTTTTTCACAATTTTTAAAAGAGAATAATCACAAAATTTGAAATAGCATCTATGCGTCTCTGCAAGGCAGAATTTGCATTGATAAAAGGAACATGGGATTATTAGCCGTGGTATTTAATCTAGTTTGGTGGTATTTTTCTGATTTTATTATTAAACCATGTGTGAGAAATATGTATAAAAACACATAATAGATTAGAAAAAAATATTTGTTCCTTTAGAATGTCACTTGCCCCAAAGTATAAAGAAGTTTATAAGATATAGGAATTTCATTTTAGATTGCAATCACATTTTGATACATGCTCTTATGTACTATTTTAGAAATTATATTTTCAGTGCAAGTTTTATACCATTTTGGTTATTATTTCTACTAGAATAAACATGTTTTGTTTGAACATCTATTTTTATCACAAAATGACAACTAATCCTTGCTCGTTTTTTGGGTGTAAACAGGAGTGCATTTTATAAAGACAAATACATCACTGAGGCAAAATGAGTATTACAAGAGATTTCTGGAAATTGAATTACATAGACACAGATGAAGGAAAACATTTGTCCAAAAGTTTCAGGTTTTGTCCATCTTACTGAGAAAGCAAACAGGTTAATAATATTTTTGTTTTATCATTGTTGTATTTATCTTTTCATTTTTGGACTACATTCACTTATCCTGAGCATTGTTTCTATTTCAGCGCAGTAAGGAGAAATGTAACAAAAATTTTGATAGGGTTGGCTCACTATGCGTCTGAGCTGTGTAGTGAGAGCCTGTAACAAATATTTTTTAAAAATTTAAAATTATGGTGAGAATGAAATTTTACTAAAAATTTTACTCCTGCAAATTTAAATTCTCCTTGCTGATTTTTCTTTACATTATATATCTGACAACATAAAAATCTTCTATACTATGTTTTAGTTTAGGAATAGCTCTGAGTGAGCAGCTGTGCTCTGAATTCCTTTCAGTCGGAAGTGTAATGAAAACAGATAAATCTTGCAAATCAAATTTATAGTGCTTAGCTTTATGTTATTTTATTTTTTTTTCTTTTGGTAATTGAGATCAAACACAAGACCCTGTGCTTGCCAGGCAGGTGCTGAAACAGCTGAGCTATCTCCCTGTCTCTGTATGGGTTAGTTCTAAAGATACAAATTAAGGCAGACATGGATGATCACATCTACAATCTCAGCACTCCCAAGGTTGAAACAGAAGAACACATGGGTTTCACAGTGAGTTCAAAGCAAGACTACAAAGAATCTACGTCAAAATGTATGCCATGTTGGTGTGCTGAGCCAGCCCCCAAGACTGGACACGGAGGCACACGCCTGTAATCCCAGTTCTGAGGAAGCTGAAACAGGAGGATTACTATGAGTCTGAGCTGCACGGTGACTTCTTGTACAAAATACATATAAAAGCATGCAACCAATGTCCTCACCCATATAAGCCAGATTTAAAGAAAAACTGTTGAAATAGTATTTCCATTAAAGGACAGGCTGGATAGCTCAGTGATCTAAAGCACCTGCTTGAGCAAGCTTAGGCAACCACAGGGACCGCGTTTTGATCCCTGTCACCACATGCTGTGCCAGCCCCACCTCCAAGGTGGACTGAGTCAGCCATAAAAAAAAAAAAAAAAAAAAAAATTAAATAAAAAAATATTTCCAGCAAAATGTTTCACTAATTTAGATTGTTGCTTAATCTTTCTTCAGCACTATGGCATATAGATGAAAGTAGAAATTGCAACAGGCATCGGGCTTTTCTGTATCAAATTTAGACATATGGAAATTATGGAGAAAAGTCGAGGAAAAGAGAGTGATTATTTAGTGACTTTTAGGGCCTTTACAATTGAGATAACTTGGGACTTTAAAAGAATTTTCAAGGTTCTTTGAGGAAAAATGGGAAAGTCTATGGATTGCACCAGCTTCCTTAACTTTTTATGTTTCCCCAAAGCAAGCTGGGCAAGAATATTTTAGAACTCGGCAGGTAACCACTTTGACCAAATACCAGCCCTCATTGGATGACCTCCTTTGACGTGTAGACCTCTCCACTCTATGGCTTAAACTCACAATTTTGGTCAGTTTTTGACTAGTGTAGAAAAAAAAAAAAAATTCCTAGCAATAGCGAAATTTTATACATAGACAATGATCAATTTTTTTTTTTTTTTGTCTTTTTGAGACAGGGTCTCGTTATGCAGTTGAGGCTGGCCTTGAGCTTACTTTTGTACCTCAGGCTGGTCTCGAACTCGCACCGATCCTCCTGCCTCAGCCTCCCGAGTGCTGAGATTACAGGCATGCGCCACCACGCCCGGCCGACAATGATCAAATTTAAGGTCAGTGCTCCTTTGGAAATCAAATCATTTCCTGCACTTTTGAATTAGAGTATGTATACTTAAAATCATGTGAGTATACTTACAATTAGGTTTGTATTGCTAAGTTATGGTCTTCTATTTGCATCTCATTAATATTTCCCAACTTTTATGATACCACATGTATTTACTTTTCTTCTCCTAATTTCATCTTAATGAAAGTATGTCCATTTGATATTTGTGTAACACCTAAAATCCTGTTAGAAATAATAATTTGACATTAGTGACATAATTGCTGGACTGACTTCAAATTCTTCCCCTATCTTTTAATAGAATCAGTAAATTCAGTTTGTTTCAGACACTGCCACAGCTTTTTGAAAAACAGATAAACGTTTTCATATATTTTATGTAGCTAGCATTCAGCAAAGATTAAAAAATATTGAGTTGGGGTTCATGAAAAACTATATAAAAGATAGTCAGAGCAGGTGAGTGTCTTCTAGTAATTTGGAGATAATCTTGTGAAAATAAGAATTTTGCTTTTAAAACAAATTTAATGAAACTTTTATAAGATATGGCTTATTTAAATGTTCTACATAATTTTAAGCCCATGAGTACATAAACACAATTATGAGTCCAATTCACAATGTTCCACTCTTGAATTTGCTGCCACTGCCAACACACTAATAGAAAGAGAGAATATTTGGCACATAGGATCTATCACTATTTTTGAATAATTATAAAACTATGGGAAATAGACAGTATTTTTCCTCATACAGTAATTTTGGTATTGAGTTCTTAAAATAACACAACTATAAAATTAAAATTGGTTATGCGGTTTTATTTCTGAAGTACTAATCAAAGTTACTGGGAAAGAATTTCATTTATGAAATATACAGAAAATGCCTCAGCTCTTTAGCACAATGGTGAACTTAGAAACAAAATGGCTGGCACAAAGACTTGGACTTTTAGAGGAGTCCTGGGTGTATTTGATGAATTTTACTGATTTAATTTTAAAATATTGATGTCATATATTTTATTATTTTTCTTCAGAGCTGAGCCTCTAATTAAAGTTAGCTGGCTGGGAGCTGAGCCTGCGCACCCGCCGCAGGTAAGCTCCCTGCGCCCCTCTGCCCCGTCTCTGCGTTCCCGCGACTAACTTCCTGTTC
>PVJA010040519.1:0-18476 GCA_004027025.1 Myocastor coypus | reverse complement strand
TTCCTAATTACCTGTGGCTTAACATGCATCAAATTCTGCATCTTGCATAATGTGCTTTTATATTTCTATCACATGTCTACTATGAAATATACAGATGATTACAGAGTGCATCTTAGTATAGATAGACTTTCTTTTTAAATACAATTCTATTTGACAAAGACCCTTAGAATGGAGAAAGTTTTCAAAATCACAAGGGACAGGTATCTCCTTGCATGGTGAGGAAGGGACAGACAACTTTTCTGCTCATTTACTTAAACTAAAATTTGCACTTTCATGTAGCTGAGCAAGAGGGCTACAATAGGCTTCAGTGAAAACAACTTGCCATGCACTCTGGGAAAGAGAGACCATCGAACACAGGACCCACACCCTGATCTCAGGATCCTAGTCTGCGGGACAGAAGGATGTAGGGACCCAGAATTTGGGCTTCGTGGAACACCCTGAAACTAGTGAAGACCGTTGTGAATCACAAACAGTATTGCATTTACAGACCAAATGAATTTAAGTCCAACAAGTGTGTGCTCTATGAATCTGTCATGTTAAGTTCCTATCCTTTGCCAACCCTCTATTGCTTGAAATTTCTCTCCATGGAATGTGTGATCGACAGTGTAACAGTCTGTTGAGCTGGCTGTAGCAAAGCATCACAGCTGAGTGGCTTACCAGCAGAAGTTCCTTTCTTACGGGTTGGAGGCTGCAAAGTGGAAGATGAAGGGGTGGCGGACTGTATCTGGGAACAGCCTGCTGTAACTTGCACAGAAAGCAGTGTCATTGTGTCTTCTCCAGATGGAAGGGGACAGTGCCATCTCTTCAGGGAACACCAATCCCACTCATAAGGGTTCCACCTTCATGCCACCATCGGTTAGCAGGGACCGTTTTCCTAATGTCATCACACTGAGCACTAAATTCCATTGTAAGGATTTTTAGGTAAGCACACCATCTTATCCATAGGAGTTAGGCAATACAATGATTAAGAGTTGAGGGTGATTTTTAAATCTTTATGAGTATAAATAGTAAGAACTATTTAGTAGAGCTCTTTTAATCACTACATCCTCATTCTGTACAGATATCCAAAGACATGGCTGTGTTTTGTAGGATTCTAGTCTACTTCTTAAGATGATGGAATCTACATATTCTACTTTCATAATCACACAGCTTCCAAGTGCCTTGAACGTAGGATCTATCATCTTGAACACAAAGTGTAGTGGAGGACAGTTCCTTTTTTTTTTTTTTTTTTTTTTTTTTTTTTTTTTTTTTTTTTTTTTTTTTTTTTTTTTTTTTGGCTTTTTTGAGACAGGGTCTCACTGCAGTTCAGGCTGGCCTTGAGTTCCCTTTTGTGGCCCAGGCTGGTCTCGAACTCACAGCGATTCTCCTGTCTCAGCCTCCCAAGTGCTGGGATTACAGGCGTGCGCCACCACGCCTGGCGAGGACAGTTCTGAAGTACAGCTCTGTTAGAACATCACGGACACTGTAGAATTCATTTAGAATTAGATTCCACATCATTTGACTATGCTTACATAACCTCAAGTTTGATTTATACTTTACTAACCATTCATCTCTTCTTCTCACACAGTAACGGTTTATCCTACCTGCTGCTCATTCTGGCTGCGGCAGACAGCTGTCAGCTCTTTCTAGCACTTTCCATGTCGTAGACTCATGTTCCTATCCAGTGACCCATCACTGTGACAACTGACAACATCTGTCTTCTGAGTGATCACAGACATTATGTAGGTGGGCCTCCCTATAAATGGGATTTAATCTTTATTATGTATTTATCTCTTAACTATCACTTTTGAGTTTCAAAGCCCTCATATACATTCTTATAGGGTGACTTTTTCTTAAATATATGTCTTATCTTTATCTTACAGGTCTTAAACTTAATAGCAATCAATTAGCACATTTCACTCCAGAAATTGTTTTCTGGATTTTTCTTTATATTTATTAGTAAAGGTTTCTAATACATAATAATCACATTCATCATGGGGATTCTGAACCGATACATAATAGGTCTTGATTCTTTTCCTCATTCTCCTCCTGTCCCTTCAACCCTTTCCTCCCTTGTATAAAAGCTGTTTCCATGTTTCCCTCAATTCTTTCTAAAGAATTCATCTTCCCTTTTTTATCTTCCCTCCCTGGCTCTACCCTTTGCTTCCCTTCCCATGTGATCAAATTCTTCCCATTCCCTACCATCTGTCCTCTGTTTGCTCTTGATTATGTTTTGAGTTTCTCACACAAGAGAAGCAATACGATATTTAAAATTATGTGTCTGATTATTTCATTTAAGATCATAGGCTGAAAAGCTATCCTATCTGTGAAAGCAAATGAAAGAAATGCTTGCAATTGCAGGGGAATACTGAATTTCATTACACTTACATTCATTAAGGCATTTCTTGTTTGTTTATTTATTGTTTATTACTGAGTTATAATTACTTACCCATAATAACATACTGTACTGGAAGCTTATTGCACTATATAAGGCTTAATGTAAAGTTTATTTGAATTTTGAGATTTGATTTTTACTTGCATTTCTTTCAAAATGTAGATAGGGTAGGGCCAGCCAAATAGTTCAGAGGATTAAAGTGTCTGCTTAGACAGATGCAGAGGATGGGGTTCCATCCCTAGCTTGCCATGCCTGCCCTGGCCCCTGGGCATGCTGGGAGGGCCATTGAGACTCGGTGCGGTGGCACACACCTGTAACCCTAGCTCTTGGGAGGCTGAACACAGGCGGATCTCTATAAGTCCAATCTAAGGATCCTAAACTACAAAAACAAAACAAAAACAAAAACATGAACATAAGTTCATGACTCCTAATGAGAAAGAAAAAATATGAAAATATGTTATGCACATGTGTATTATATATATATAGTCACTTGTTTGTAATATTCTCCCTAAAGGTCTCAATTTCTAAATTCCTATTTAATGTTTTTATGTCGCAGAAACTCCAAATTTCATAGTTACAATATCTTAATTCCACTCTACAGCCTCTTTCTCATACTAGTTATTACGTTTTAAACAAAGCATATGTGTAGCTCCGCTGAGGCTCAGAGACACAAGCTTGCTTCTCTCTTTCCATCACACATGATCAGAAATCCCCATTCTCAACGCCTCTGGCCCCTATCCCAACTGTATTCTTTTCATTATGACTTAAGTCTCTGTTCCACTCAGGAATGAAACCAATTGCCATTTTCATGAGCTTTGCACGTATTTCTTGGCCAGCTGCTTATCCCCAGTTCCTGTAGGACAGCCAGAGGGACTTAGTATTGAGTGTTTTAATTTCCTGTACAAAATTAGCAAACATTTCTCCCTTTGAAATTAGAGCACTCTTGAGACACTTCCCATAGCCTGCCTGCACTGTCTCATGGATGCAGGGACATCATTCCTTCATACCTTGCTTTACCACTCTGGTTCTTGACACTTTACCCTCACTTACCATCGTTTCCTGCTAACATGACGGAAGAGATCAGTACTGCAGGTACAAAGAATCCACTGATGAAAGCTTCTTAAAGTTGACGTCATAATGCCACAGTCCTACTTCAGTAAGTGCCACCTGTGTTCATTCCTGGCACTGACCACAACGTGTGTCCTTGTTTAATTAGTGGTTGACTGAGAGAATGGGAGTGCTAGGTGGTCAGGATCACCTCCATCTGAATTTTGTCGCTGTACACTCAATGTGTAATAGTGCTGTATAGAACACATGCATGTGAAACCCTCTATTTGTAATTAATGCGTGAAAGCTAATTTTTTCTGAAGATAGATATAATTGTTCCTTCTCTTTCCTTGTATGATTATGCCAACTCCAAGTTTTTAGAATGTGTGGACGAACTTGGCCATTTTCTACTCTGTCGTATTCCTGTTGTTCCAAAATGCTGCCATTCCAATTTGGTGGTGACACTATGGTCAAATACATATTTATGAGAATCAAGTTTAATTTGTATTTCGTCACTCAAAACATTTTAAATAATACCATTGTGAAAACAGTATTTATGAGGTAATGAATTCCTAGTTGTTTTCCTTCCATGAGGAGGAAGATTCTAGCAGCCTAGTGTCCCCCTAACTGATTGTTCCCTTCGTGTTGCACACAGATTTTGTTCTGGTACAGGGGAAGGTGAGTGTATGAAATAAGACGAAATAATAGAAGAACTCCGTTTATAGACTTGTTAAAAATAGCATTCATCAATCTTGTCAGAATGACCACGATAAGTAAAATTCTTCCCTGTGTACCTATAATAAAATATTTTTCATTAACTTACCTTTTCCTTTATAATTGTAAATACACTATAATCAATAATGCATATTACATTTCTTAAAGAATAACGGTTCTTATTCAGTGACTTTGGGATACTGTAACATTTTGTCTATTTTCATTTTCAGTGTCTCCCCAAAAATGAGAAATAAGATTACAGCACTGAGGACTGCTCACTAATTATTGGTAATTAAATTCCTTAGATAATGCTGTTTTCAAATACACAAGTACATGCACACAGCAGGACAGAGCTTCCTTTGAAAACACTTCTTTGAAAATGAGTAGCAGTTCTAATGGGTTCCAGACTCCTGCTGTGTGCATTTGTAAAAGTTTAGATACTGCTCCACTTGGCTAGGTGGTGGCCATATACTTTCTAGGTAGAGCTTTAAAGCAAATTGTGCACTAAATGAATGTGAGATTCTGCTTTGCTCAGATTTCTATGAGCTGCCTATCTTATCTGCTGCACTTAGCTCAGTTTCACTGTGTTGATTATGATATACATATACCCATAGGCTCCACAGAGCTTCAATCATTTTATAAGCAAGGATCCAAATGCTTGGTTATTTACAGACTCACGTACCATTCTAAGCAAAATATGTTTCCTTTAAACTTTAAAGGGTCTATTTGCCACATGCCATAATAAAAGGTTATACTTTGAATAACTGTCACTATGTCTAAAGCAGATTAATTTATGAAATTCAGTACAATGATGACATTGGCTTGAATGCGGGATGGAAGAGTTTCCTAATTTTCTTGTTTAATTCTATTTTTTCTTAGATTTGTCACAGGCTATTTAGTAAGTTTAGAGCACATTATCAGTTTTTCGACTACCCATTGGGTTATGGGCAGTGTCAAGGTGTGCGGAAGACAAGCAAGCCACCTGTTAAGGGAGCAGAGAAGGGGAGATTGGTACTTCCCTTTGCTGGGAGGTAGCCAAGTCTACCTGCCACACCTCCCCTCCCTCTGACCATGGAAGACGTCGGATCTTAAGTAAATGAATCAAAAGCGATATGACATTTAGCGATTCACAACAGCAGAATCAGCAGAGCTGGCAGCTTCACGACCAAGATCCCAACGACCCAGCGAGGTGGACTCAGCGGGTGGAGCACCTGTCCCTAACACAGCATCCAGCAGAAAGGCCAGTAAAACCCAATGAAATCCTGGCCAATAGTGGCAGTTTTGTGCTTTTCTTGCATTTTATCTAGCATTCCCAAAGCACAATTTTCAGCAACAGTTTTCATATGTTGAGTAATTGAGTTCTCATATAATAAATTGGATTTATGACTCAGGTAGCTAGAATATGTTATAAACACATTCAAGCCAGAGCTCGGACAAGTTCAGAGTTTTACCAGAAGTAGGACTGATACAAGAGAATGATACAGATTCAGCTAGTTTTAAATTCTGAAAATTTAACAGCCATAGGTGGGCAGATTACCAGTATTTGACATAGTTTGTCACTTTAAATAAAGTCCCTATTGCAGACAATTCTCGAGGAATCCACCTAACCCTGTAGTCATCCACATAGCTCAGAAACGGAACTACAATGCATTCTGTATGCATGCCACCAGCCCACAAGGAACATAATTGGTGCATGCTATAAATATGAATTAATGAAAAGCAAAAATGGAGGAAAAAAAAGTCATTAGCAACACTTCAAGAGGTGATAACAATCGTCCTTGTCCAGTTTCGGCTGCCAGCCACCCAGCATTGCTGACTGTATGAAAAGGCTCCAAACAAAATCAGTGGTTCTGTTCTACCTTGGATAGAGCCATTGGATGATAGTGTCTCTGCTAGCCAAGTTCTTAGTTTTTTAAAATTTATTTATTTGGGCCACCGAGATAGCTCAGTGTTCTAAAGCACCCACTTAGGCAAGCTGAGGCAACGAGAGAGACCATGCTTTGATCCCACTATGGATTTGAAACTTAAGGATAATTATAGAACTGCTGGTAAAATAGGATCTTCATCCTTGGCTTTTGAATTAAGCACAGCGTCAAGCTTTCTCCATGCTATAATGTGTTAACATTTGAAGCACTGGCCTGAGTCCAGTTCCACTCTGCGGTGTGCCACGTTGTGTTTGTCTATTCGTCAGACGCTAGGTGTGGGGCTGACTCCCTTCTTTGATTATTATTCTTGGTGGTTTGATGTGCTTCATTATAAGGGTGTGTCTCCAGGTTGCTAGGATACCCAAAAGTGTACGAATATTCCCTGCGGAATTCTACATGTTACATATCGAGGGAGCACTGAACTCCTTTGCCAAGTGACTGCCTCTGCTCTTTTAAGTAGAAATGCCGCCATCTCAAAAGAGTGCCTTGGGCCTTTCTTGATACTTTGACCTTGACAAAGATGATTGCTATCACCTCTTCCAGTGTTGCTACTTTGGCCTTATGTCTTCCATCATTGTCACGAGGAAGGAACTCTCCCCTGGTGTCACCTTCATCTTAAAATTCCGGCATCGAAAGCTGTTATCCAACAAATTCCTATTTAACACAAGTTTCCTGGTCAGTGGTATTCTAATGTGGCAAAATAAAAGAGTTTGGGGCTCATCCTCGCTTTTGCCATGCATTTTTTAAGAAGTATTATTTCCATTTTGCAGCTTTAATGTGCTTTTTCCTTTTGTGTTTGATTTATGAGTCCAACGTCATTAATCATATTAAGTATCATGCCATATACTGTGTCTTTGCATATCTTCTTGTGAGAAACTTCTTAAAATTTGTATAGGATCTCTCTATACGGCTTGGACTTACACTGATCCTCCTGTCTCAGCGGGCCCAACACAGGGATTACATGCATGCATCACCACCCCCAGTTGGGGTGGCTGGCTTGATGCTATGGCATGCAATACTGAGGACCAAACCTAGGTCGCTGTGCAGTTCAGGCAGGCACTGAGACTGCTGAGCTATTTTCACAGCCCTGGGAGGAACTTTAAAACACTTATTATGTTTATTTTTAAATGAGTTGTCTACTCTTTTGCGGAGTACTTTCTTTCTGTTTAAATTTCTTTTTAATTTATTATTATTATTATTATTATTATTATTATTATTATTATCAATTTCATTATCGTTATTGTTGGTTCAGCCTGCCCTGGGGGTGGGGCTGGTACAACATGTGGTGCTGGAGACTGAACACCATGGTCCCGGTGGTTGCCTAAGCTTGCCTAAGCAGGTGCTTTAGACCGCTGAGCCATCTCACTGGCCCCATTTTTTATTAATTTTAATGAGAAAATAATGGCAATGCGACAGTTCCAAAACAGGTTAGTAGGACAGTTACAGTAGTCAGTACATTGCATGTTGCTGTCTTCATAGTACCTACGCAGAATACAAGGCACAGACATGATATCTTGTCTAAACGTTATCAGTATAAATCTTTCTTGCCATTGAACTAAGAGAAAGTAGCTACATATATAACCCCAAAATAGTCTTTCATTTATATCTGCCTGTTTTGTCACAGATGGGCATCCCATTGCTGTTAGTGAGGCTGTATCTGGAGAAGTATTTAAAGGACCTTTTCATACCTCATGCCAGTTCAAATATTGTTTCTTTCAGATCATATAAAACTTTCGCCTCTTATATAAACATAAGAATATTTTCTTATATTCTTTTTGACAGGTAAACTTCACTTAGTGTTTAAAGTGTTCTAATAAAATTTTTATGACCTCAGCAAAGCCTCATATTTTCTATATTCCTCCATGCTGTGCCAGCCCTATCCCCAGGACAAACTGAGCCAGCCATAATATAAATAAATAAAAAAGTTAAAAAAATAAAATAAATATTAAAAAATGGTGCTGGGAAAAGACCAATTTATTTATTTAAAAAAATAAATTTATTTATTTATTTTTGCCTTTCTGAGACAGAATCTAGCTATGCTGTTCAGGCTGGCCTTGTGCTCACTTTTGTAGCCCAGGCTGGTCTCAAACTCACACTGATCCTCCTGCCTCAACCTCCCAAGAGCTGGGATTACAGGAGTGCGCCACCACGTCCGGCTAGCTGAGTTCTGATATAGTGCCGGTCGTCACGTAGAAAGAGATGGGAAGCAATCAGAAGACCTAGAGAGACTAATTTTTACAGTAAATGACAATTCTCCTGCTTGGCTACCTGCCTGCTTGTCCCTGTAGGCCCATTATTGAATGAAAGCATTTTTCATTGCAGAGAATTAATCCCCTATCGAAACTCATATCACAACTTCTTTTCATTTTTTTCAACTTGAAATGTGATCTTCCTACTTTGAATATGTTGGACTCAAAATCAAGCCTTCCGTCACAATTCAGCAGCTGTAGGTGGGCAGATTTCCAGTATCCTGGCAGATTTACAGGGTCCTTCTGGCTCTGCCTCTGAAGTGACCGAGTGTATATAGGTCTGAGCTATTGCACCCAGCCTTGTCTGTTTACATCTCTCTCTATGGAAATTTAATTTGCTCTGAATTTTAGAGAGGAAAATCTGCATTCTCGTGTTAGCAGTAGTAAACTGCTATAGTACAGGCAGTGATAATCTAAAAGCTTTCATGCTCCAATGGAAGACATGATCTGAAACCTTATAGATCTTGCATGAGGTTTCTGGCTATCTCTTTACAGAGGCAAATTAGTGCAGTTGATAGCACGGGGAGCACAATCTGATTTGACAAGTGGGCTTCATATATCCTGATACGCAGAGGACACAGGAGCTAATTAAGCACAAGGTCACCTTACTCTTTTGCCCTCTAAAATAGGCATATAATGCAATGCTTTAAGAAGAGGTGCTGAGATTATATTTTCATGGACAACACAAACCAACTTAGAAGTGACATCTTGCATGATGTACTTGATAATATGAAATACAAAATGCTTTGTTCATGCTACTTTGGTATGTGCACGACAAAAACAGCATATACTAAAATAATGAGTATGTTAAAACTTTGAGAACTCTTTACATTTTGCCCAATTTTTTAAAAAAATATAGTTCTGCACTTTGTAGACTTCAACTCTTCTACCATAGGAGAAGAGAAATTACTGGAGAGCATCCTTCATTTTAAAGAGTGTTTGAAATGCCAGGGTGTACAATTCAAAATGTGTTTAGGCTTCAGTTTTGACTCAAAGAACGAGTGTATTCAAATGGCCCCGGCCGTGATTTGAAGCGTGCTGTCACTCTCGGCCTGAGACCACCTGATGCCAGTTCACCTCTTGTCATCGGTGTCAACAGACTGTGCTCTGTGACTTGTAGAAGGTGTGCTGCCTGCTGCTGAAGCATTTCCCTTCAGGTCTCTATATTTAGAAACAAAGCTACACCCTGATCACTGAAACCAATATTGAATTCTCTTGTTTTGAGAAACTGCTTCCGGCCAGCTCTTAGTTTCTAATGGGCAATGCACATTTTATTATGAAAAACAAAACTCCCAACAGCTGAACTGTCTGCTGAGCATCTTGTTTCAGCTATTGTGCAAAGAGTGGTGGTAAAACCGGTGCAAGAAACCTCTAATATCCTGCACGTTACACTGTATCACTGACCATCTGGGTGCTCCTTCAGCAGACTTTAAAGCAAAGGGTCCCAGAGTGAGAAAGAGAGACATTCGAGGTGAGCTTCATCACACTGAGGCTGGATTGATTTGGCAGGAATTATCAACTATTACCTACACAGGGAAGTATGAATCCTGCTGGGCGTGTTAGGCTGCCTTGAGTTGAACTAGGTGCAAGTAAGACAAAATACCGTTTTATCAGAAGTTCGCAAAGAAAAATCTAGCAGAAAACATCTGTTTAACAGATGGCAGTGTTGTAGTTACTGGGATCCATTTGGCCACCTGCATCTTCTATGCATTTTTAGTAGCACTGTGCATCCAACCGAGGGCGGTGTATAGGCTGGGTAAGTGCTCTGCCCCTGAGCTGTTTTCCCCTCCCATGAGGCATTGTTTCGTGTAACTCGGTGAATGTTTCTGGATCTAGGTGCTGTGGGTCTCAGAAAACAGGCAAAACTGCCACAAAGCTACAACGATCGCAGACTCCGATATACATGCATCCTCGACCGTGCCTATTTTTCTTACTTTAGTGAATAACAGTAGGGGTAGATTTATTTTATGTATTTGCTACAGAGTCTGCAGGTTCTACACGGTCTCACTATGCAGATTGAACTCAGTGATCCTCCTGTTTTCAGCCTCCCAAGCATCAGGATTACAGATGCATGCCACCACGACCAGTCTTAATCGCAGTTTCAGCGCACTCCAGGGCTGGGCCAGCACTGTACATCAGGAATCAAACCCTGACCACTACACTTTTCTTAAGTAGGCACTTTTATTTTATTTTATTTTATTTCTTAAGTAGGCACTTTTATTTTAGTTGTACTTTTCTCACATAAAAGAACTGTACATTTCTAAGTTTGAGCATCTAATTTATCTCACTTAACACTATGGTTTCAAGGTGTACCAAATCCAATTTCCTACAAATAACTTCAATTCATCCTTCTTTGTGCTAGAATAGTATTTAACTGTACATAAACAACACATCTGCTAGTGGTCAGATGGGCCTCTTGCATGATTTAACGCCTGTGAGGTTCTCTTGAGATGATGTCTTTAGCAGTTTCAGAGAGATACCTAGAAGGAAATAGTTAAGCTGAATGACATTTCTATTTGTTCTAGAAATCTCCACACTGATTGTAGCAATTTACATTTGTACTGTAGATAGTTTCCATTTTCTCTGCACCCACTGTAATAATTATTGTTTGAGTTATTGATGGTAGTAGTTTTTTTCTGAAATAAAGTGGCACAACAGTGTTATTTTAATTTGCATTTATCTGTAGCCAAGGAAGTTGACATATGTTCACATGCTTACCAACCGTTTGTGTCACTTCTAAGAAATATCTTCATTGTAGTAGCTCACTTTTAATTGGGTCTCTTATTATCTTGGAACAAATTTGAGGGGTTTTGTATATACTCTAGATACTAGTCCTTTGTCCAAGAGTAGCTGCCAAATTTTCTTTTCATTTTGCAGTTTGTCTCACTAGTCTTTTGATTGTTTGCTTTGCTGAGGAGAAGCGTTTCTGTTTGATTTAGTCCCATCCATTGATACTAGAAATTATTGCTTGTTGACTAGATTTCTGTTCAAAAGCTCTTTAACCCATGCTAATGGCCTCCAGAATTTTACCTATTTATCTTCCTGAAGATTAGTGTCTCCATTTGAATATGTCAGTCTTCTGTCCATTTTGATTTTTATTCTAGTATGAAGGAAGAGTTATGGAGCTAGATTCATTCTTCTCCACACATGTATGATAAATTCGCTATAAAATATTGTAAGCATAAATGTAGGAAGTGAGGTGAATATAATTGACTCTTCCCCAAAGCTATAGGGAAACAGAAAAATAGAAATGTATAAATATAATAAAAATTATCCTTCATCAAGACAAGATACAGTTGAGTTTGTCACGAATCCCATCAAAAGCATGCCACAGATCCACGTTCAGCAAGGGAGGATGCGGTCTGTCAGAGAAACTCACTGCTCATTCTGATTTCTTCAGCTTCCCTAACTAGACTTACGTTTCTAATTGGCAGGGGATCAAGTTCTCTGCAACAATTGCTGCTTTAATTTGTTGTGAGATTCACTTGGGTTTTATGCACTTGTAATTGTCATACAAGTAACAAAAATGAAATTCATAGAACTTACTTTATTGACCATATTCTAGTCAATGGAAATGGAGATGATCTACTTCAGAATTGTTCAAAGGGACAAATTTCCTTCTCAATTTCACCAAAAATTAATGCTGAATTTTTAAGACTGTAAAGTAATGATTATAAATAATGTTAAAGTAAAATATGGTAATAAAAATACAGTCATTTATGTAGTCATATTAATGCCCCTTTATTTTATGAGGTCAGTTTTATTAAAATAGCAATTTGATGGCTGGCGAGATAGCTCAGCAGGTTAAGTGCCTGCTTAGGCAAGCGCAGGGATGTGGTTCCATCTCCTGTACTGCATGACACATGCACTGAGCCTGTGGCCCAGTCTAGGCTTGACGGCACATGCCTGTAATCCCAGGGCTGGGGAGGCTGAAAACAGAAGGATCACCATGAGTCCAAGTTGTGTGGTGAGATCCTCTACTAAATACAAAAAATTGAGGATGGATAGCAACGTGATACTTTTACTAGCTGTCTATATCTTCATAAATTTAGACTGATTTACATTATAGTTAAGTTCAGTCGTGTGATGCATCACATATAACTCAGTCTCTTCTCAGACCTACTTGAATGTTTTACAAATAGAATTGTCTTAAAATTTTTGGGAAGAATTAGTGATAAAATTTTTATTTCTTGTTCATTTCTCCATGTATGTAGTCATAGAAACATCAGCCTGTGAAATCACTTCACGAGAGGAACCACTTCTATAGCAAGGAATGAAGAAGATGCATTGGAAAAAATAACATATCAGAAAATACTCATCTTGCAGTTTTATCTGGAGACAGCTATATGAGAAAAAATAATGGATAAATTCCTTATGGGAAAATATTCTGGTGATGTCAGCAACAATATAGCAAATATACGAATTTCTAAAATAATCTTTAAACACATATACACAAAATTGACACTAAAAGTCTAGGAACCAGCTGTGGAATCATGTTTTTGTTTCTGGAGGTTTTTTTCATGTTATGTTATGTTATGTTATGTTATGTTATGTTATGTTATGTTATGTTGTTATGTTATGTTATGTTATGTCATGTCATGTAATGTCATGTCATGTTATGTATGTTATGTTATGTATTTTATGTATGTTATGTTATGTATTTTATGTATGTTATGTTATGTTACGTTACGTTACATTACATTATGTTATGTTATGTTATGCTATGCCATGCTATGCTATCTTATGTCATATTAATTTTTGGTCCTGGAGATCAATCTCAGGACCTTGCACATGCCAGACAGGCACGTACGCTACCGAGTATATGCCCAACTCTCTGAGGTCTTTAAACTTAAAAACAACAACAACCAAAACCATGCTAATTTGCTGATTTTTAGGAATATTTCATAAAAGCATAATCTAAATCCTATAGGATGTCTAATGCTGTTGTGCAAAGAAAATATAGTTGCTTATATGCATGGGAGAGTTATTTAAAACTAGATGTTAGACACTGCAGAAAAACCTAAGCTGGACTCAGGAGGAGGAGTACTGCATGCTTCCTCTGCCACACAGAATCAACGCGTGGTGGGAAAGGGGACACACATGCAGAGGGAGAAGAAGAGTGGAAGGTGGGACAGTGCCACTGGGGTTGGACTAACCTCGTGATGCTATGTGCACACTGGGAAAAGCACGACTTGCACCATTACTCCCTGGGACCAATGTGCACTAACAGAACCCTGAGTAACCTTTTATTTGCATTAGATGCCATTCAGTGATTGCCAAGATCTCACTACTACACTAAGACTAGAGCAGGCGGCGCTGTAGCTTAACATTATTCAGCAGTGTGCGGCGTCATCACACCTAGGTAAGGCCTGGATGAGCTGCAGTGTACAGGTGTTCAGGATTGCAGAACGAGAAAACCAAGTGGTAGAAAATTATCTTTGATTTTAAAAGAGCTGTCAGACACGCTTATTTTAAGTTTTCCACAGTTTGTAAATGGAAACAAAATAGAAAGATTCCTAGTAATTAACTTCCTGGTACTCTAGAAATTACCAGTCTGTGAGCTGATTTATTCTAAGTGGCATACTGGACTTGTTCAGGGGAAATTGCTACTATTCCAGTTTTCTATGTATAACTATTTTGTTAACTTAAAAATTAGCTTTTTAAAAGAAACTTTAAAGCATCACCAGCTTAAAAAGAAAACTCGGTTTTGAACATGGAAGAGCACCTTGAAGCAACATTTCAGGGTAAAAATAATCAGCATGAAATATGAATATATTCTGCTTTCCTCTTGTTGTGGTGGTGGTTTATTTCTCTGTTTCTTTGGTATACAGGGTATCACTAAGCAGCTTGGACAGTAATTCTAGTCACTTCTGAAAAGGCCCAGCCTACGACTGCAAGAGGTTTGGTGACATCTGGATACAGCTGCCACATTACTAGATCAAATAAAAATCAGAGGGAATGTTCGAATCTCCACTGCTTTAGAACTGTGCCACATATTATGTTGAAATCATAAAAGAAGAAAGAATAAATCTTTATTAATTTGGCATAAATCACAGGTACATTGGTGAAAGCATATGAATTTTAGAAGTCCCATTTCATGGAACCACTTCATCGGTGAATAAGACCTTTGCCCATCCATGCCAGCTGTTGCTCTTCTCTGTCTTCTAATCAAGCTGTTTTATTACAAAATTAAATTGTATATTCATGTCTCTAATATTCATCTTAATCATTTGTATTAAAAATTTAGTTAAGAATAATAACATTTTCCTACCACCTATGACTGCAGTTCTCCAAGAATACTCCATAGTATGCATTTATATGAGCAAGCTTCTATCACAGAATAGTCTGTCTAATTACAGAGACATGGTTAAGTAACTTCCTGGAAAGACCTTGACATGGAGGAAGGATAGTCGTGTGGCAAGTTCACTCTTCACCGTATGCCTCACTTCTCTTATTGCTGCCATCACCATGATAGGAAGGGACACCAAGGAACTACTGTGAGTACAGGTCACCAACAGAAGTCTCAAGTGTGTTTGCTTCTTCAGTCTATTCCTCGCCTTGTCTCCTGGCAGCATACAAGATGCTGTGCACATCTAGGATAGATGAACGTGGCTTATAGATTTTGTGACAGAAATGGAGAACACAGTGTCCTCAAACAAAACCAAACTAGTCTATGATTTTTGAACATCCTGCCCTCTGCTGATGAAAAGAAAACTCAAAATCCACCTAGAAATGTGGCCATAAATGTGGTTTTTGCTATCAGACGTTCTGGGATGAACACGGGCCTAGTCGGCTCTGCTCTGTGCCGAGCAGGTCACTGAGGAACTTGGAGGCCCTTCTGGAGAGAAGATGGAGACTCCTCAAAGACCTTATATTCTTTCTCTAGATAGTGAGACTCTCAGCATTGATGCAGCTCAACGAATTTGACCTTCAGGACCTTTGCTTCTCTGCTGCTTTTGACTCAAACCAACACTGTAGTCACTGACCAATAGGTCTGCCACAGTCTCACCAAATACCCATGAATATTAGGTGTGTAGGAATTCACTGTGGGGGACAGAAGCTTTCCACTCACCTCCTAGAGCATCCTTGTGGGCCCCCCAAGGACCTTCACTTTTCGCTCCGTTGTTTTTACTTCTTCTCAGTAAGACTTGATGGTTCGGGATATCTCTTGATAGTTTCCTTGTGCCCTGACAGAAGTAGCAGGTAGCTGGGTACCTGATAGATGTAATGTCTTTTATTTTCTCTCAATTTAAAATTCATCAAGTCTTTAAGGAGTAGTTGTTCTCATTTTTCCAAACTAACATAGATACTATGTGCCGAAAAGACCTGGCCCTTAGGCTTTCATAATTCACAATAAAAAAATGGCAGTAAGGCAATTTTATAAAAGAATGGCAAAACATTCTGGCTTTCCTGACAATGCCTTCCTGTTACATCTATTTTATCACTAAAAGTTATTAACGACTTGTTAGGGGAGGTAACAAGGAAGGAGGGAAAATACCTACCAGAAACACTGAGTTACTAGGATGTCAAAATAACGGCAATTAATTTTCAAACAATGGCTTTGTTTTTTTTCTCTTAGTACGGTTGACAAGTCTTTTACTTTCTGAGCAGCTATTTTGTCATCTTTCCTAACTGCTAAAGCATCCTGGTGGCCTTCATGAAACAAGCATGGCTGAGCAAGACCCAGCTCGTTTTCTCTCTGTCTTCATCAATTTGGAATGAATGCTCGGTTCTGAACAGTGACGCTGAGCCTTTCGGTTCACGAGGTGAACAGAGTGCCCCAAACGGGCTCACTGCCGGGTGCCGCACACTGCCCGACGCTCTGCTGTTGCCTTGAGTGCTCGCAGAGAGTGCTGTGCATGCCTACCGAGCCGGGCGCGCCGAACGGTCGCCACCCCTGGTTTAGAATATGCATACATGTCCTCATATTAAGAAAACTAAATGCAAAATGATTACTCTATGGATTATCTGCTCTATGATCACATGTACTTTTTAAATTCTTGTGACAAATGAGATATTAATATCCTTGTTATGAATAATGATTTCCATAACTCTTCAATAAGCCCTGTAAGAGGATGAGCTCTCTCTGCACATGTTTCTTTAAAAAGAGGAATTGAATTTCACAAGAATTAAGTAATCAAAGCCTTCATTCATGTTATGTATACGGATGATTTTTCGTGCAAAACAACCCTGAGCAAACACTATTTGCCACTAGATGTTTTATAAAATTAGTTTTATATAGATAATTATCAAGCTATACATCTTTCCTCCTTCTAGTCTCTTTTTGAGTAAAATAATTCTTTTTTCAATTGAGACAGTGAACCTCAAATGGTCCTCTAGGCACCCATGGCTTCTCCGCAATGTCTATACAACCAGTTCTGTAATGCTGTGTGCGGGCCCGCATCCTAGTCATTGGATCCACTGGAGGACCAATCCACAGCTGCAGGAACAATAGTTCTTTCAAATATTTAGCTTGTCAGTTATTTTTTTTTAATGCTTAGTTGTGAAGGTTTAGATAAATTAAAAAAAATTGTGAATGACACACCTACGATCCTATTCTACCCCAACACTGCTCTGCTTTCAAATATTTAAGGCAACAACACACTAAAAAATTTTAAATATTTAAGCAATCCTTACAGTAAGTAGTGACGGGCTGGGGAGACAGCTCCATGGCATAAGTGCCTTGCTGGAAAGTACAAGCTCCTGAACTCAAACCCCAGCTCCACAAAAAAAAAAAAAAAAAAAGTACGTAGTGAAACACTTTATTTTAGTAGTAATTTTAAGTGATTAATTACATGCTTGGATTGACATTTGATATTTTTGAGGAGTAGTTAAGGTAATCATCTGTTTTGACAACAAATTGTTACATTAAATATATACTACTGTTTTCCTAAAGTAGGATATATATTTATATATATAATGTAATTGCGTATATATTTACACACACACATATATATGTATATATATATTATATATATATATATATATATATATATATATCCCTAGGAAAATAGTAAAACCATGTAATAGAGAATTTTTTAGTTAGAAATGTCTACAAAACAGAGACAATATCGAATTTTAAGTCATTTAAAGATATTTAATCAAAATGTCCATAAAAAAATTTACAAGTTTGTTCACAATTAAATAATGAATCAAATTTAACAGTGTAGTATTAAAATTATATTTATATGTAAAACAAACACGTTTATAATTCAGTTACCCTGAAACTAAAATGCAAATCAAATGGTTAAATATAAAATTTTCATCAAAAGTAAACTAAATTTGCAGTGAATGTAGCCAACATTTCTGTCAAAATCAATGTATATAATATAGTAATAAGCTGTCCTTATTTACCAAAATGTCTAATTCTGATTTTATTTCATAAATCCCCTTGACTGACAGAATTTATTTTAAGTCCTCTACAATTCTGTTGCTAGTGACAGGCTTAGACTACATAGGACACCGCAGTGGTCCTTCACTGATGTACTCTCTTCAATGTTAGCATCAGTCCGGAGCCAGTGATGCTCTAGTTTCTTCTTCCTGAGTTTGTTCTGCTTCCCAATTATTCAGACACTGTCACTGCATGGGAACAAACCATGCTATGTGTAGAAGGCAAAACTATTTGGAAAATGGAATTGGTTTAATTTCCCTGAATCGTGCTCATGCGCTGCGAGATCTGGAAAGTTAATTTCTGGCTGACCCCCTTGGGCATTGTGGCTTATTGAAACATGGCGTGTTGGGCTGGAGAGGTGGCTCAGTGGTCTGAGACGGTTGCTTAGGCAAGCTTAGGCAGACACAGGGAGGGGACCACAGCTTGATCCCTGGCAGCAAATGCCATGCCAGCTCAGGGTAGGCTGAGCCAGCTGAAGAAATAAGTAAGTAGGATGGTGTGTCTCCCACAAGCCTCATGTGCTTGGAGGGTGATTGCATCGGGGCGTTGTTATGGCTATGTGTAGAAGCCCTCCTCAGAGTCTCACGAGGTCATGTGGAGGGCTTTGCAGAGGTGCGCAGATCTAGAGCGCACGGTGCTGGGCTCGAGCATGTGTGAGGACTACCGTCATACACTGCTTGCTCTGGAGCAATTCTTGGTGTGACAGTGGGAAGGCCAACCTTGGGAGGCTGCTGCCCCTTCTGCCTCGTGTCACCTGGATAAACAGAAGGGCAAGA
>PVJA010040518.1:0-18442 GCA_004027025.1 Myocastor coypus | reverse complement strand
TTAGCTCCACTCCCTGCCTCCTCAAGTGCTGGGGAATCTTTCCTTCATGTTTTCAGATTTTTATTTTGTTGTGCAAGTTAATATTGTACTTAGATATCAAATAGCAAACATTGAAATTTTTATCTTTGGGGGAGAAAATTTAGAAAAAAATATATCCCATATAGCTATTATTGAAGAAATGAAAAGTGTTAATTTTTTTAACAAAACCTTTATATTGACATCAAAATGGAAAAAAAAAAAATACTGTAATTAAAAAAACTTTAATACTAAGTGAAATCCCCATGGTGAGAAGTCTAGTATTATATTAAATATAAACATATTATAACTTCATGTGTAGTGTTCATTTCTGTTTATTTTTAATATTTTTTGTGTGTATACAAATGTCTGTAGAAGCTAGGTAGCCCAGGATGGGGTTGCCTTATCAGTGAGAAGTGGGTAACACTGAGGCAGGAAAGTGTCCTGGTGGAAGACCTGCACAGAAGAAATGAGCAATCACCCATGCTTATTGGCCACCCAGCCAAATAAGACATGCGTACACTTCCTGTGACTTGGCTGCTTAGGATGTTCTCAGACCACCAACATGTTTACTTCGGAATTTGTTAAAAGTGCGGACTTTAGGGCCCGTGAGACAGCCCAGCACTCTAAAGCTCCTGCTTAGTCAAACTTAGGCCCAGGGACCGCAGTTCGATCCTGGCACCACATGCCACACACCCAGGGTGGGCTAAACCAGCAACAAAAAAATTGTTTTTTTTAAATGTAGACTTTAGGACCTATTCATATAATTGAATCAGAAGTCCATTTGTTCAAGAGCCTAAGAACTCATACATTATTACAGGTCCGTAAGACTGCCACAACTTACTAAAACTCAGAAATCATTACAGGCACTTGAGAAACTTCATTCCCCAAATCCTCTCCTGGTTGTATAGCAGTGGGATAAATCCTAGAATTCTACATTTATCAAGGGTCCTTCAGTGATTCATTGAATTCCAAGAATGGAGCCAGTATAAAACAGTCTTATTACATCAGACTCACTGATAGTTTCCCTTGCAGTAACTAGTTAAATATCTAGCTCTTGGAGTGACGTTAAAAAGCCTCAATTTTCATAAAAAAAAAAAAAAAAAAAACCAGCCAGTAAAATCCAGTTTATAGTATATGTCTCCAAGACAGCTGACCTGGTGTGCATGGGCAAGATAATAAAGCGCCTGAGCAGTGAGGGATGCTGGGTAGAGAAGAAGAGTAGTGCGTCAGTGTTTGATCACAGGAAGCAGGAACACTCGGGCACACTGCAGCTATGTCTCTATAAGTTGTAGCCTCATTTTGCATACTGTCTCTTGGGATAGAAATCAGAGCAATCTCATCTCCCATACAAGAACACTGGTTCTAATTTAGAGAGGCAACTACTTCCTCATAAGTCTACAAACTTTTTCACTGGAATGGAAAAAAACTCAGCTGCATTTTTTATCATAGCACAGTCATTTAAGTCACCTGTTTTTGCAAACTAGAGTCAACATTCTTTATGGAACATTTCATTTCCAAAAGTCCCTAAGTAGAATTAGAAAACTGCCATTTTCCTAATTTCCTCTTAGCAGGAATTCTAGGTGGCCTGCAGAAATTTCTAATGGTGATAATGGGAATAATGTCTTCCCAAAATAGCTTCATTTCCTGCATAAATTAGATTAGATGGTTCTGCCTAAAAATAGCAGAAACTGGTATGACTTAAAACTGTCTAGCCACCAGCTGCTCTGAGGATCTAAGAGCTATTGTCCTTTTCCCTAGAGAAGTACCGAGGTAGGTGAGCGTATTTTAAATTAACTTCAGGGAATTCACAGAGCTGAAGACCACTCGAACCCCAAACTGCAAATTTCTTCTATCCCTTTTGTTTAAAAAAAAAAAAAAAATGTTTTATAGAGGTTTTTCCCTTTCTACAATTGCTTGGTGTATTTTGAGGGCGGATGCCTACTGAGGAGCAGGTAGAAGAGGAAGATTGTTGATTCTCCCGTGTATCCAGCACGAGTTAAAGTAAGTGTTCTCTGTGTATTATCTTGATTAAAAGGCAGAAGACAAAGAGTTGAAATTAACAAATGAAGACTAAGATCCATTGCAGCCATTAATATTTCTTTATTCTCTGTTTTTTTTTGTTTTGTTTTGTTTTGTTTTGTTTTTCTTTCCTTTTCCCTTACTGCCAAAAAGTATAACATTTCTCTCTCGTTACTTTTTTTTTTTGGTGCTGGGGATTGAACTCAGAACCTTGTGCTTGCCAGGCAGGTGCCTAAGTCACTGAGCTATCTCCCCAGCCCCACTGTTTTCACGAGTTTACCCTTAGTTATCACATGGTTAGTTAGAATATATCTCTGTGTGATCTTTGTGTTTGTCCCATTTGGGCTTTGCTCGGTTTCTTGAATTTGTAGATTTGTCTTTTCACAAAATTAGGAAATGTTCAGCCACATTTCTTCAAGTACCCTCTCAGCCTAACCCTCTCTTTTTTTTCTCAGACTCCAGGGACCCAGTGATAGTCCCGTTGTTATGGACCCACACATTCCTAAAACGTTTTTCGCTTCTTAGCCTTGTTTCTTTGTCGTTCACGTCGCATAAGCCCAGCGTTCTATCCTCAGGTTCACTGTTTCTTCTGTCGTACTTCTTAGTTGAAAGTTTATCTATCGTTTGATTTTTCTCGTACCTTCTGTTTCTTGGCTGAAACATTCCTGCATTTGAGTCCAGCGTGTTTGTGATTTTTCAGTGAAAGCCCTTTTGTCATGGCTGCTTCAACACCCTTGTCAGGGAATTCCGGCATTTTGTGTCATGGCCATGTTAAATATTTCATGAACTGAGCCATACGGCTTTCTTAAGTAAGAAAGTTTAGTAACTCACTGCTCAAGTCAGTTGCACAGATTAGGGAATTTGATTTTGCCTCTCTAGGGAATAGCAGACCTGGTCCACAGTCTGTGAGAATATTTATCAAAAATCTTAAGGCCAGCCAGATAGCTCAGCAGACTAAAGCGCCTGCTTAGGCAGAGGCAAGGACCAGGGTTCTATCCTGGCATGCTGTGCCAGCTCTGCCCCCTGGGGCATGCTGAGACTGAGATTGAGATTGGGCATGGTGGCGCTCTTGGGAGGCTGCAAACAGGAGGATCACTACGAGTCCAGTCTGGTAGTGAGACCCTGTAGACGCCATACTAAATACAAAAAGAAAAAAGTATTCCGACAAATGTTACTAAAATTTATAAAACGTACTTAATGTTTGTTGCATTGAGCCGTGTAACAGCTTCATTGAATAATCTTGGAGAGGATTTTCATGCTTAATTGTGAAAATGGTCAAATTGATATTTTTGGTATTACATTTCTTCTTTTAGTAACTTCATTGTTCTAAATATGCTTTCTGATTAAATAATAGATGTCCAGTACCTAAGGGCAGAACTTAAAGAGCAGAAAAATGTATTTGCTGCAAAAACAAAAATGTGATTTAATTTCTCATTAATGTCAGAGCCACTATGTTCCTCTATTATTTCTGCTGAATCTTTTATTTAAAGATGATTAAAATTTTGAAAATATTAGCACTTCATAATCTGAAGTGAAATTATGAAATTGTGCATGTAAGAGTTAATTATTTATAAAGGGCTAATGATATGGCACTTTGTTAAACATTAGTAATATAAATACATAGTCCCCAATATTAATCAAGATAATTATACTCTGGATCAATCTACATAAATCACTTAATGCAGAGCAGGCATGATCAAAAACAAACTATTATTTTAATTCAGATGGTCTGTTAGAACAGCTTTTAGCACATAAATATCAGGGAATTTTGATAATACAGTTTCATGAGTCTTGGCTGACTTTTGCTGACTTTTGCTTTTTTTAATCAACACTTTGCAAATTTAGAAAAAAATAAATAAATAAAGCCAGTTATCCAGCACAATTGGTCTTGAGCTAATGGTCGAACCTGCCTAATGCATCTGTGAAACAAGTGTCACTGTTCTCAAAGGAATCCTAGTTATAAAACTCTGCAGCTCCATAAAAAGATACTTTAAATTTCTAAAATAATAAAGTCTAATGAGTTAAAAATATATAATTATTCTTAACTATAAGCAGCGGAGACCTCTTGACAGTGATTTCCTCTGACATTCCCCACTGTCCACTAATGTGGTCACCTAGTACATGGTGGGGTTTCAGGTGAATGGAGCCGGGGCAGCTCATCTTCTGTACACAATGAACATAATTAGGGCTGGGACAGGCGACCTTACAGTGCCCAAGTAGTTTTTTACGGCACTGCTGGTAAGACTCAGTGAGCAGCACCTTGCAAGCGGCAAGCCAGATATTCTCAGAGGCTATCTGGCGTCTGTAGGCCATCGCTAAATCCTATGGAAGACACCTCAGGTGATCCCTAGAATCCACCCTCCTCTCTCTCTCCTACGGAGCTCCTAGGACGGTAATCCTGTGAATGAGAGGCCCAGCGGCCCCGCCCAATCTGGCTGCCCAACCAGAACCATTCTCTGCAGCCTTTTCTAAGCACAGCAACGAGCAGTCATAAAAACAGCTCTCACCATGTTGCCGCTGGCTGTCTTCGTGCGTCACCCTTCCAAGTACCTAAGATTACAAACTCATTCCCGCCAACCGCTCCCTCAGGGTGAATGTCATCAAGCACAGACTGCATCCTGTTATGCTCAAGTTCAAAACTGCTACCAGATTCCCTCTTTCTGTGAATTCTGAGGAGGCAAGCACTTGGATCCGCTCTGGTCTCCGCCCCAGACTTCTCCGGTCTCGTCGGTGTTCACAAGCTCTCAGCTATCTTGATGAACTCTTTCCAACTTTGTCGGCAATGCGGCCTGAGTGCTTTTAGCCTCCTACCGCCACCCCAAATCTCCCTACGCTCTCTCCTCCCCCAGCTATGTGCCTTCCTTTGCCGGCCTGTTATCCCAGGGCTCCAGGCTTACGCTTAAAAATGTTTAAGCATTAATTGCTCCCTTCAAGTGGCCCGCAGAAAGCAGCAGCCCGATTCTGACCCTTGCTCTGAGCAGTGCTCCGCTCCTTTCCCTTCTTCCTGTTCTTCAGTTATAACACACGCCAGCAACAACAAAGTGACAGAAATACCGAACGCGAACAGCTTACCAGCCTCCACGCCCAATTGTGTAGACTTTAAATTTTTCAGGTCCTTCACAGAGCCTCCTGAAAGGGAACCGATAATATCTGCCTTCTGGTGTCCCTACTGCGTTGTTTGCCCCTGTGCTATTTTATTCCATTTTTCCTTTGTACGCTTATTTAGTATCCTTTTTGTCACACGCTTTCTTATGCCTCCTCTTTTCACAGTCTCCCCCGCAACCTAGTCATATCCACACCCAGTCCTGGGGATAGAACACAGGGTCATCAGGCTGAGCCACAGCCACAGCCCCTTTGTTCTTCACTTTGAGACACGTCGTGCTAACACGCATGTGCGGGCGGGGTTCTACTGCGCTGTCCTCGCACCCTGCGAGGGCGCTGCGATTACAGGCGTGTGCTGCCAGAGTTAGCTCTGTACATTTTCAAATAAAAGCCATTTTTAGAAAATCTCATTTTTCTTCACATTCTTTGGGCCTTTATAAAATAGTCCTCTTAGGAAAATGTGGCCTCTATTGGTTGTGCCATTATTCAAAGCACTCGCTGTTATTCATAGTATGGCATTGTTCATAGCGTAGCATGCAGTGTTCAATATTTGATACTCATATTTACGCTACGGCGTGGTGCGCTCCTCGAAAAACCGACCAAGGAAAGGGAGTCTTTATTTCTGAACAGTCGGTTTTCATAAAGAGGCAGACGTGATTCCAAGCTGTGCCCTGTATGCGGGTGAGGCGGGTGAGCAGAAATGCAGCAGGCACTCGGGAGAACTCCCGGCCGAGCTGAGCGGAGCGCAGCTCTCTCGGGGCTCACCTGCACATGAAGACGCTAAGGCCTGGCCTTTTATGTCACTTGTGAAAATAAAGGTATGATTTTTGGGACCAAATAAATAACACCTTTAACAAGAGCATTTCTGGAACTTATAACCTACGCTAACTGCTTATTATACTTCAGCATGTATATACTAAGAAGTCTAACAATATGTTTAATAAACCAAGTCATTCCTTACCTGCTCTTTGCAAAATTATTTTCACTTTTCCATGCCGCCGTCCACATACACACATTTAACTGCACTAAAGCACACTGCAACAGGTTTTCCGTCAACATATTCTGTGGATATTTTAACACCAGATAACTCACTATGCCATGACTTAGTAAAAAAAAAAAAAAAAAAAAAAAATACTATTTTAACAACACTAGACTCATTTGTGCCATCTTGCCATTGTTGATAACACTATAAGAAGAAAAGAGACAATTCTTAACCAAGTGCCAAAAAGATGTTTGTGTACTTGGAACTTGTGGTTACAACCTAGAAAGGGGCTTGCAAACATGAACTTTTAGTTTATAACTTACCAAGTGCAAATGTATATGGGACTCTCTTTCTAGAGTGAAAGATGGCATCCTATAGATCTGGGTTTATGGAAGATAAGACAGGATTTTTACCCCAGGAGAGCTGATAACAAATCTCTTTCTAGAAAAGAGGCCTAGAGCCACCGGGGTACTTTTATAATAGGCAGCTTGTAAGAGGGGTCAGAAATAAAAAATGATTCAGCACACAGAGTGACAGAAGCATCATTGTCCTTGAATTGTCATTTTCAAAATGGCTCTTTGCTTTCATAATTGAAACCAAGCACTGCTTGTCCAATGATTCCTGTATCTTTTGGAGTAGTCAATAGTTAGGATAGAGGGACCAGGGAGATAGCTCTGTGGAATAGTGCTTGCTTGGCAAGCACAAGGTCCTGAGTTCAATCCCTGGTAACACCAAAAAAACACAGTAATGATAGCTACCAAAATGTTGCTAATTTCATCCTTTTTATGTTAATGAGCACCATACCACATGGGGAAGCTTCTTTCCTCAGGGCTGTTGCTAAGTGACAGAAGTTTACAGCTAAGAGAGATTATAGAATAATAAAAGGAGCGCAATGCTAGAGGCAAGGAGGCACCTTGCTCTGCCCACACTGCTAAGAGGCTCTAGGGCCCTGGACAGCCACATGCTCCTTGTGTCCGAGTTTCTCAGAGTAAACGAAGTGAGTAGAAATGGTCAGCTGCAAAGCATCCATTCTGCTGCCAGGCCCTCAGGGCAGCTCCTCCTGGATGAAGCATGTCCCACGTTAGCAAGAGCTTTGGCAACGAGATCGTTCAGCACCAGGACCAGCCCTGCAAAGCCCCAGACACAGAGTGTCTTAGGGACTTTGCTCATGGCAGAGACAAAGTACCCAGCAGCCAAAGTTGTGCAGCCAAGGTTTATTTTGTCTCACAGATTGTAGAGAGTTTAGTCCACAGCCGGCTGGCTCCAAGGCAGCATGGTGTGGCAGAGCAGAGAAGGTCCGCGGAAGGCGAGAGGCGGCAAAGACGGTGAAGTGGGCAGACACAATGAGCAGTGGGCACCACGGACCTTTCTGTCCCTCACAGCTCGTCTCAGGTACCCGCCTTCAGGGTGGGTGGCACTGCTGCCCTCAGTCCTGGCATCACACCTGAGTCAATCCCAGCATCCCGCGTCTTTCTTTCTAAGTGTATGTGGTACAGGGTCTCACTACACATCTCGGACTTGTAGTGATCCTCCTGCTTCAGGCAAGCTTCAGGCCTCTGTGGCCAACTCAGAGCCCTGGGGGCGGGACCGGCATGGCATGTGGTACTGGGGATCCAACCTCGGTCCTGTGCTTGCCTAAGCAGACACTTAGTGCACTAAGCTGTCTTGCCACCCCACCAAGCATAGTTTCTAAGTACCTTTTACTTTGACACCATCATGTAGTCAAAAAAAAACTATAAGTCAGCCGGGCATGGTGGCTCACGCCTCTAATCCCAGCACTCGGGAGGCTGAGGCAGGAGGATTGGTTCGAGTTCGAGACCAGCCTGGGCTACAAAAGTGAGCTCAGGGCCAGCCTCAACTGCATAGCGAGACCCTGTCTCAAAAAGACAAAAAAAAAAAAAAAAAAAAAAAAAAAAAAAAAAAAAAAAAAAAAAAAAAAAAAAAAAAAAAAAAAAAAAAAAAAAAAAAAAAAAAAAAAAAAAAAAAAAAAAAAAAAAAAAAAAAAAACCAAAACTATAAGTCAAACTATCATAACCCAGGGATGCTTCTGTATCAATTCGCACTTGCTATTTATGAATCTAAATGACTAATTATATTTTTTTCATAGGATAAGGTTAGAATGCAAAGAAATAATGCAGTGAAAATTAATATATAAATCATTAAAAGCTAGGTAAATATTCCATTCAACTCTGAAAGTCAATAATCCTAGTCAAGCCTGATGATCATTGCAAAGTTCGACTCCTGCTAAGGAAAATAGGGCTCCTGGCCTCACACCCCTCTGCCCTGCAGGTTCAGTGCATTCAAGACCACGCTCAGAGTGCAGTGAAACGTCAAAGCGCTGAGCACTGCCTCCAGCCTCACGCTCAGACTTGTGTGTGCCGGGCACATAATTTGATCTCTCAATAATTTGCATGCCACGTTTTATGTTGGCATGAGGCATCCTACAATATGTTGTACCTTAGAAGTTTTCTTAGCGGCTGTGGAGATAACTCTGTGGCATAAGTGCCTGCCTGTCAAATGCAAGGTCATGAGTTTGAATCCCAGCCCCGCAAAAAAAAAAAAAAAAAAAAGAAGTTTTCTTAAATATATTGTAAGAAATGTTGCCATAATATATGGTACATTTCCTGAGATGAAATTACCCTTTATGTTTAAAGCACCATACAAGTGTAAAGATTAATTAGGAAACATAGATGTAAAACAAAGAATTTAATTCTTCAGTTGATTTTTAAAATGGAAACATTAATTGATGTATTCCACTAATAGTTATTGGGTCCCTTGCACGTGTCAGACACTATTCTAGGCACTGGGAACAAAAACCACAATCCACAGATGAAGTCTGTGCCTACCTGGTGCTAGGCAATATCAAAGTTACTCAGACAGCAAATTAAACGTGAAGCATAGGTGTGTGTGTACACTCTGAGGATGATGGTGGCTTCCAACCCTCCAAAGTTCTTGATTTTTTTTGCTAAAACATCACTGAGGCATAAGATCAAAAATTTAGTCCAGCTCTACACCAAATTGCGACTTTTGTATGCTCTTTTGCAGTCCAATAGGAAGACTGCACAAGAATCTCACCTGTTTAATCCCAGGTGGCACAAAAACAAGCCATGTATAGGGTGGGTTACAAGTGGACTCCATACAAGAGTGCTGCCTCTGCGGGATAGCTGGTCTGCATCATTCTCCTTAGACTTTACAAGAATTAACAGAGCATGAATGGGGCGGGGGGGAGTCCTTCGCTGGAAAGTGGAGCCTGAAAGAGCCCTAAGATAAAATTGCAATTTTACATATATTTGTCATAAAGTTATTCTAAAATCAAATTAAAGTAAAATGCTAGAGCTTATGACATTGTAAAGAGAAGGGGCCCGGGACATACCGGCATAGTACCTGTTCACCACGCACAAAGCCCTGAGCTCAATTCCCTGTACCAAAAAAAGAAAAATGCTGTAAAGGGGAAAGCAGAATAGCACATCTACTGATTGGGTTCGGTGAGGCTGAATGTTCGTAGAGTGGAAACACTGGATCTGGACCAAGCTATCTTGAGCCTACTGATAAACATTTGGAGTGTCAGACAGTCAATGTATATCAAGCTATTTTGTATAATACTAAGCAGTGGACACACCTGTATCTTCACTTATGGCATTCTTAAATTCGTGAATGATTGAGGACTTTTAACTGACTGAGAAGGACTTTTATCTGATTAAGAAGGACTTTTAAATTTATATGACAGAGCAATGGCTTTTAATTAACTAATTATATCTACTGTGAAAGAAATGTGCAAGACTAATGGACACCTTAAACGTAACCCGCTAGAAAGTCTTGGGGCTTACAAGGACTCATGATTTTGTACAAGTGGTACATGATAATAACAGCTGTGAAAAGAAATCCACAATGCCGTAGGGCTTAAAGAAAAAATTATAGCAACTTGAAACCACCAGAAAATGTCCCACTCACAATGCTTACCAGAGCACAAATTATTGACCTGGATGATTAACTTTGATCGATATTCAATTCTTCCTAGATTGTTTGTTCCAAAACAAGCAAGCAGTTCTGAAATCATGAAAATAAAAGGTTTATTTTACAGACTTTAAAAAATGTATTTAGTACATGGTGGGTCTACAGAGTGTACTACCTAGATCAGACTCACAGTGATTCCCCTGCTTTGAGCCTCCCAGGCTTTGGAATTAGGCACATGCCACCACACCTGCTCAGTGCACCCTGGGGGTGGGGCCAGCACAGCACACTGGGGATTGAACCTGGGCCCCTGTGCTTTGCGTAAGGAAGCCCTTTAGTCTGCTGAACTGTCTAGCTGGCTGTTATTCTACAGTTGGCTTGTTTGTTTGTTTAAGATTTATTTTATTTAAGTTAGGAGGATGGAAACTTTTTTCTTTTTTCTTTTTTTTTTTTTTTCTTCTTTTTTTTTCAGTATCAGGGATTGAATTCAGGACCTTGTGCTTGCTAGGAAAATATTCCACTGAGCCATCTCCCTGGCCAGCTCTATTTAAGAGTAAATAATACAAAAGTAAATAATAAGAAACTCATAGTTAAAAATGCCTCAAATGTTGAAACTCTGACCAGGTGACCACAGCTACCTTCATTTCGTAAGTCTGTTCATCTAGCAACCTCTATGAAGTACGTTGACCTTCAAAAACGTAGTGTCCAGAGCCTGAGACTACAGATGTTATGCTATAGATTAAGATATTTGGCCTTCTGAATCTCAATAAACAAGACACATTTTTCATAATGCATGCAACAGTATTCCTTGTACCCCATTCCAGTGATTAATGATCCATTAACTATAGTTATGCCAGAAAGCAGCCTCTATAAATCACATGCGAGCTGCCAATACAGGATTCTGTGGCTCCAGCTCACGTGAAACAAAAAGGCAATCCCAATCAACATCTAGTGAAACAGTGAACCCCAGCCCGTTCTAAATGAGTTACTGTTCAGCATTTGAACCGTTAGAAGTATTGCTCCATGTGTCCTTGCTCAGAGACCGTGACCCTTTACCATGACTTCTGGCCTTTGTTCAATCGAAGAAGACTCACAGAGCCATTTGGCAAGCAGATTTTTATTGTACTCATACTCAGTGAATAAGATGAATCAGCACTATTTTATATAAGAATTCCCTACATTCAGCTCTAATTTATGCCAGGTAAAGCAGGGAAAATAATACCTTTCAAAAGAAGACAGAGGCTAGGAAGATAGCTCAGCAATCTAAGTGCCTACCTGACAGCTTCAAGGACTCAGGTGCAGTACCCAGTACCACAAGCCTTGCTGACCCCACATTGAGCCGCCCACTGAAACTTGTCCTGGTGGCAGGCACCTGTAATCCCAGCACGGAAGAGACAAGAGGATCACTGCAAGTCTCAGCTGTGTAATGAGACCCTGTACCAAATAAATACATAAAAAGATTAAAAAGTAAATAAAAAATTGCAGAGAAAGTTATCTTATTTTCATTTAAGAGTACTAGCATCTTTAAAATGTCTTTTATCAAATAATTAAATAACAAGTTTTTTGTTTCTAGCTCTTCTTTTGTCCCATAGATAATTATGAATAACTTATAGCCAAAGTCATAGCAGAAAGCCTTATTTGCCAAACATTTTACTGTGATTTAAATTTAAAAGAACCTAACAAAAGAACAATTTGTGAATTAGGCAACACTAGCAACTGGGAGAGGTTCAGAGAGCTCCGCCCAGCAAGTATTTATAGTGAGACATAAAGGAAGTGGCCAGCAAAAGTAGTTTGCCTAGATGAAGTTCTGTTGCGTATTTGCTTACTTCAGGAAGCCATGGTGAGGCACTTGCCTTCTATAGATATGGGCTGGTCAGGTCTGTGATTGACAGACCAACTGATTAGGCTGGGAAGATAGCTCAGCAGCATAAGCACTTGTCTGACAAGCATAGGTGCTGAGTTCGATCCCCAGTACCAAAAAAAGAAAAAAAGAAGATCAGCTGCTATCTTTGGTTGAGATGTAACCATTTCTTACAGGAATATATTAGTGAATTAGGTTCATTCATATATACTAAGTCAGGTTACATGTTATGTTACAGAGGCAGCTTCAGGTTAGTTTGAACAGTATCTGTCTTTTAAATTTTTTATATTATTGAGTGTTTTACTTTTTACAGTACATTAGTATATTTTGTATTTCTGTTTATTTCATATATTGCACTAGCTTTTTGTCATTAAAAAATTAATGACCATAGGTCCAAAGTCAGATAAAGGCCAAAGATATTTTGTCTAAACTCATTTGACCAGTAACCAGGCCTGGCATGTGAGTGAGATTTCCCCCTGAGCCTGCCAGAAACTCATTCAATCCAGCAAACAAGGCCTGGTGTGTGTGTAGAACTTCATCTATCAGACAGGCCAGTGTGGAAAACTGCCACAGAACTCCCTGCAGAGAGACTAGAGACAAGACCCACGAAGCTGATCCAGGCGCAGAACATCTTGCCAGAGTGGCACAGCAGGCTCACCTGCAAGGGCTGCAACAGGAAGAAGCGGAGCTCAGCAGCCGTGCTCAAGCCACACCCTCCTGGACGAGTTTGAACTTGTTAGATCCAGATCTGGTGCTAAGGTAAGAACTCTACCAAAGCTCTACACCAAAGATCAGAAGGCAGGGCTATACAAAATGAGAAGGAGCCTCAAGTGCACCCAGAACAAACATAGAAGACAAAAGCATAGAAGAAATTGTAAATCACATACTTAGAATCCCTGAAATAACACTATCTGAAGTAAACAAACAACTGCAGAAAGGCATAAAGGAAATCAAATTGGAAATAATTTTTTAATTAAAACATGAAATAATACCTGAAGTTAAAGAAGTACTAAGTGCTTCTAAAGAAGACACTGATTTAAAAAAAAATAGAGAATAGAAACAATGATGGAATTCTTGAATGAGCAATATAGGAAAGTAATAGAATGTATGAAGCAGATTCAAAGTGCTGTAGAGGAACTTAAAACCTCAAGCTGGCAAAACCATTTGAATAAATGTGAAAATAGACTTTCAGAACTTAAAGACATGATTGCAGCTAGTGAAGAGGTAAGAAAAGACCTCCTAATAACAACTAGGATGCAAGAAAAAATAATTCAACATCTTCAAGACGATGCAAAGATGAACAATGTAAGACTAATAGGCATCAATGAGAAGGGGTCTGAACAAATGATGTAAAAACAATATGGGCAGAAGTAATAGTAGAAAACATCCCAAATATGGGAAAAAATCTGACATTTAGGTAGCTAAAGCATATAGAACTCCAAATAACATCTACCCAATTAAAACTACACCCAGACATACAATAATCAAGATCCCAGAAATTCAGCACAGGAACAGTATACTAAAAGCTGCTAGAGAAAAGAAACAGATCACATTTAAAGGAAAACTCATCAGAATAATGACAGACTTATCTTTCTCTATTGGGAGGAATCTGCAACCCTGGGCCCCAAAGAACAACAGACTCCCTATGCCTGAGGAGTCTGAGTGGCCACCAGGTAGCGATATTATAGCATTATATATTTCTAAGCATTGTGCTATTTATGCTTCTTTCTGTATTAAAATACCCCTGTGTGCTCACAAGCACAAGGGCTAGTCAGCTGAACTGTCAAGAAAAAAAAGTTATTTTGTCATGTATTTGAACCCCAACTTAGGAGCTCAAAGCATAAACTGTCTACTCTTGGTTCCTAATCTTCATGAGACATTAACTTATTAGAAATGTCTTGGTATTACTAAGTAGTAAGGCAAATAAGAAATCATGTAAATGCGAATGTATTAAGGCTAAAAAGCAAATAACACTTTTCTAAATCCAATATAAATCCATGGCCAAGAAAGCTGTCCTTATCCAAACCTTGTTAAATGAAGAAAAATACAGAGCTCAGGTAGTTTTTTTACTAGTGTCTTTTTCCTTTGCATATCTTCCTCAGTCTCCCCTTTACAACTCACCTTTTCTGCAGTAAAATCACAATCACCCACTCAACAAAAATGTGATGAGTGTTTTCTATGTGCCAAGCTCGATGTTCACACCAGAGAAAAACAGGGACAGAATAATAGGACTGATATTCTAGTGGAGACAAGTCCTTGTGATAAATGAATGCCTTAATGCGACCCTGAGAACTTAGTGTTCATAAAGATTTTCTTAAGGCCAAATTAGGCAAATGCTAGTGAGAGTTAAGCAGCAATCATATTTATGAGCAATGTAAATGTTGATTTTTGTCTTTGCTTTTATTTTATACAGCATAACACTAAGCAGAAAGTTATAAAATCTTAAAAATTAAGAGATGTAAAAAGGCTTCTAAGGAAATCAGAACATAGATCTGGGCAATCACTGTGAGATTAAAGTGGTATCTCCAGTACGTCTTTAGTTTCAGCTATGTTTTAATTATTGTCACTCAAAAAGCTAAGTACCACAAAGCTTAAATAACTAAAACCTTGGGGCTGGAGAGATAGCACAGTAGAATAAGCACTTGCCTGGCAAACATAAGAGCCTGAGTTCAATCCTTGGTTCCACAATAAAATAAATAAATAAATAAATAAATCCTGCTGTACTATCATCTAACTTGTGCACTTAAGTCCTGCATATATTATAAGATTGAAGTGATTTGCAAATAATCAATGAAGAAACATCTTACATTTGTAAAATTGTAAAAAGTACACTGCATTTTTATCCTGTCAAAATTTATCATCCAAGTAAGGTAGGTGTGACTTTCCCTGAGGCTGAATATTAAACTAATTTCTCCATCCTTCAGCGTTTCACCCAACCTTGTTTTTCCTTCCCCTTCCCCTACCCACACACACGTGCGTGCTCAGATTCACACCACCTCACCAACATAGGCTCATTTTGTTTTTTCTGCCTGAGACTAACTGCATTTTTAAAATGAGAACAAAGGTGAATGAAATACATACATTAGAGGACCAGGACAAGAGCTCAGCAGCCTAAGTTTCTGCCTGACAAGTGCAAGGTCCTGAGTTCAATCCCCAATACCAAAACAAAACAAAACACTGTACAAAATAAAAACGGGGGGGGGCGGTGCACTACACTTTCAAATTTTACCAGGTACTAGCAGGAAACTTGTACTATCTTCATTCATAGTATCACATTCATAAAATGGGTAATAGAAGAAAAATTTTAGAGACTCCCAGAAATTATGCTTTATTTAACTATCATTTTGTTCATAAAATATTGAAATAACTCAGTAAAATTATTATTAGTGCCAAGCATGGTGGCACATGCCTGTAATCCCAGTACTTGGGAGGCTGAGTCAGGAGGATCAGTGCAAATTTGAGACCAGCCTGTCCTACAAAAGTGAGCTCAAGGCCAGCCTGAACTGCATAGAGAAAGCCTGTCTCAAAAAGAACAACAACAACAACAAAAAACATTATTCCCAGTGAGACAGTACTGTCTTTTACTGTTGCTAATAGCAAAATAACCTCTGAGCCTAACCTTACAGCCACAAACACTTCGACCTCCGCTTGCTGTCCTTTTGGCCTGGCATCCAACATGCTGTGGGTGCTGCGGCCGCCAGGAAGCCCACTCGCCTGCTCCTCTCCAGATCAGCAGTGTCTCCTCGGTCCTCATTCTCCTCAACTTCCTGGTCACAATGTGCACGGATCACCGTACTTCCTTAAGTTCTCTTAGGCCTGCGACATGGGGGTTCCTCCTTCCTTTTCAGTGTCTCTGGTTCTTCCACAATCCCTCCTGCCTCATAGATGGAGGCTCGCTCTTAGGTTTTTGGGTTAGGTTCAGTTTGGTTCAGTTTGGTTTGATTTGGTTCAGTTTTGTATGGGATGGTATGTCCTGATGAAGTGCAGTGGCATATAGAGTGGCATAGGTATAGATGCCAGTATAACATGGTGTATGCAAGGCTCAGAGTATAGCTCAGCTGCACAGCTCTTGCCTGGCAAGCGCAAGGTCCTACGTTCAGTTCCCAGCTCTCCCCTCCCACTGGCATATGTATATGCCAGTGTAAAATTATATGTAGAGAGAGATATGATAGTATACTTGTATAGAAAAGTCACAACAAATACCATATACATACTTGTTGTTTTTTAAGCTCCCAATCTTCTTTTCTCTCAGTAATCTTTTACTAGTGCCCCCTATCACCCACCTCTAGCTCTACCATGACCTATTGTACTTTCTTAATTGGTGCTCTTTAACTTCCAACCTCCTATAAGATCTCAACATCAGAATGTCCTACTAGCATTGCATACTCAATAGTTTAAGATGCACTCTTTGATTTATTTACCAGACAAGCTCCTTTGGGGCTGGACAGATAGCTCAGCAAACTAATACACCTGCTTAGGAAGGCTTAGGGACCAGGGTTCGATACCCAGCATGCTGCGCCAGCTCTGTCCCCTGTCCCCCTGTGCCCTGGGGTGCACTGAGACTAAGAGTGGTGACACGTGTCTGCCAGCACTTGAAAAAGGAAAACAGGAGAATCACTACGAGTCCAATATATATAGTGAGACCCTGTAGACCCTGTGTTAAATACATAAAAAGAAAAAGAAAAAATACCCAACAAGCCCCTCTGAATAACCACTACCTCCACTCAATGGTGTCTTCTATCTCCATGTTAACCAATTTCCAAGTCAATGCTTCACTTTTAATTTCTTGCTTCCATTTCTACCCACTTCATAAGATATGTGGCTCCTTGTACCCCAGTCAGACCCACCCTTTTGTGTTGGCTCATTTCACGGCCTCCACTTCCACCAGTGAAAATTTTCCCTACACAGGTGTAGCTGAAGGAGAACCGCCTCACCCTTGGGTTTTTCCATCTGGAGAGATCTAGTGTCGTACCCCACACAGAGTAAGAGTTCAACACATGTTATCCAAGACACTAACTAAGTCAATAAGTCTTTAAGTGCTCAGCAAGAAAGAAATTATCCGCATAAAAGTCACAGAAAAAAGAACGCTGGTGTGGAGCGCACTGCCCCGGCATGCCTTCCCTGCCCAACCCTGGGGGACACCGAGACAGTGATTGACACTGGACATAACGATGCGTCCCTGGAATTCCAGCTCTTAGGAGCTGGAAAACAGGACCCTACGACTCTGACCTACCCAGGAGACCCTGTAGACCCTGTACACTCAGTACTAAATGCAGAAGAAAAAAAAGATCACACAAAAGAAAGCACTGAGTTTTCAAAAGCCTAGATCTTAAGCTGAGAAGGAAGATCTTAATGATGTTAGAGTTAAAATTAAAAGTGAATTATGTTAACAGTTTGGAATGTATTTCGTGACAGAGGAGAGAAAATCTGGCAAGTGAACATTTTTGCATTTGAGAAAAGAACATGCTAGATTTTTAGTATTTTAAGCTTATTAAAACATGAAAATTGATAATTAAAATATTAATCACAATTACAATAAAAATTTCTGATTAAATCTTATTGTCTAGGATGTTTACAACTATGGTCAGGTCCAACACTCAGGGTGTGATTTTTAAAATCTGGTAGTAATTAGCTGTTTGGCTCCACTACATTCTCTCGTCATTCTGCTGTCCAAGTAGACTGAGTATGATACCCAGAAAATTTTAATTATTTAGGTGTCACGTGAAAACAGTTGCCTTTTGCAGCATGTAAGATGTGAAAAGTATTATCAAATGTAAATGTACAATCTCTTTTGCTACTGGTTACTTACCCCGTTACTGATTTAAAAAAAAATAATAAAACATTCTATGTAAAATTAGTTACTGGAAGTCTTTCCACCAAAACACCTTCCAGAAAATTTATAAAAGGTGCTCTCAGCTTTCAACATGAGTGGAGGGTTGAGGACCCCAAAGAAGCATGTCTTTAACCCTATAAAACAAGCTTTTAGCAAAAGAGAGAGAGAGAAAGAGGGAGAGAGAGAGAGGAGAGAGAGAGAGAGAGAGAGAGAGAGAGAGAGAAACACTGTAAATGAATAATTCCATAAATATTTCTTAGACTACTTTATTCTGGGCTCTTATTCTCCTCATTTATCAATGGGCTGTTTATCTGCCAATACACATTTTTACATAAACAATGCATAGAACAATAAGGCTGAAAATCACTTGGCAAAAATCTAAAACAGCAAATTAATTTCAAAAGAAGGTATTTGCTGGGCATGCTGGCATATGCCTGTAATCCTAATGCATGGGAGGTGGAAGCAGGAGGATCATTTGGGGTTTGAGTCTATCCTGAGCTATCTAGTGAGTTTAAAGTCAGCCTGCAATACAAAGTGAGACCTTGTTTCAAAAAATCAAAAGACGAAGATGAAGAAGAAGAAGAAGAAGAAGAAGAAGAAGAAGAAGAAGAAGAAGAAGAAGAAGAAGAAGAAGAAGAAGAAGAAGAAGAAGAAGAAGAAGAAGAAGAAGAAGAGG
>PVJA010040517.1:0-18467 GCA_004027025.1 Myocastor coypus | reverse complement strand
AAAAGAAAAGTATCTGCACATGAAGGTAAATCAACAGAGGAAAAGGAAAACCCCCTAAGTGAGGACAATTATAGCATCATACAATATCACATGTATAAATCCTACCAAGGACAGTTCCATTTACTCCACAGACCTCACTGTAACTGTAAATGTGCATATATTAACTATTTTGTATATTCTTTTTTTTTTTTTGTCTTTTTGAGACAGGGTCTTCCTATGCAGTTGAGGCTGACCTTGAGCTCACCTTTGTAGCCCAGGCTGGTCTCGAACTCACACCAATCCTCCTGCCTCAGCCTCCCGAGTGCTGGGATTACAGGCGTGAGCCACCACGCCCAGCTTATTTTGTATATTCTAAGTGGACCAAAGAAGTACTTTTATTTTTACTATAATTAATCAATAATCTTTTAAAGGCAATAAAAAGAAAGACAACCACTTATACTTATGTACATACTTGCACTTTCGTGTTCTTCATTCTTATTGATTCTTCATCCATTCTTACTGATTTATGGTTAAATATGGAACAATTTTCAAGTAACTTTAACATTTACAGTACAGCTATACCATAAATATTTCATTTTTACTTGCAAATTAAAACACCACTGAGATAGCATCTCACCCTAGAAAGAATGGCTATCATAAAGGAATCAACCAACAACAAATGTTGGAGAGGTTGTAAGGAAAAAGGAACCCTTCTCCACTGCTGGTGGAAATGTAGACTGGTGCAACCATGATGGAAATCAGTGTGGAGACTCCTTAAAGAACTAGGACTGGAAATCCCATTCAATGCAGTTATCCATCTACTCAAAAATTTCCTAAAGTACTGAAAGCATTATATCATAGTGAGATTTGTGCACCCATGTTTATAGCAGCACAATTTGTGATAGCCGAAACTTGGAAACCTGCACTATAACAGTATATAACTCAGTGGAGTTCCAAAAGCCCTGTTCAAGGAGATTATGGGGACACAAAAGAAAGTGATTGATGATGTACAGTGTGCCTAAGGAGAGTCACCAAGAAAGAAAACATTTTTTCAGGTTTCCACAGAAAGAAAAATGGTCAAACAATACATATGATTCATCCAGATGGCTGACATGGACAAAAGTTTTGCAAACCACAGTACATGGTTCCAGGATAAATCCTGAGGAGACCTGACTGCCTTGTCAGATACAAAAGTTGCATATTTTTGTAACATAGGCCTTGCTTTTTGTTGGTCTTAACCATACAGCAGAACATGCTGTATTGTAGCAAGTCAACAGCCCCCGAGAATGCTAGATGAGCTGATAATCCACTACGATTATGGACTATTGGACTAAATATGCAGCTACTTTCTCTTTGTGGAATGAAAAGAAAGATCTGTACTAATGATGTTTAGACAAGAAATCATGTCTGCATCCTTTGCTCTGAAGAGTTATGACAAAGACAACCTTATGCAATGTATTAAGTATTGTAAAATATAATACCAATAATACTAATAAAGTTTAAAAAGACATACCAAAAAAAATGAAATAAAAAAATTTTGGAAACAACCCAAATGCCTATCAAATGAAGAATGGATGAAAAAGGTAGTAATTTTGCTGTGTATAAAAATTAGTTTATGGGTTTATTAAGTTTTTAGCTCTCTAAAGATATTTCAATCTTCTGGTCTGAATATTTCCAGTGATAATTCTGCCATCATTTGTACTTTTGTATACAATGTGAGTTTTTATTTTTCTATGTATTTTACATTCTCTATTCTTTTTTTTTATCAACAATTTAATTGTGGTATGCTTGGAAGTGGTCAGCCTTATGTTTATGCTACATGAAACTTCATATGCTGTTTGGGCCTATAAGTTAATATTTTCACAAAAGTTTTAGAAATCTATGGTCATTCTTATTTTTCCTGGTCCATAAACTTTCTCTCTCTCTCTCTTTTTCTCTTTTTCCAGAACCAGGGATCGAAATAGGACTTTGCACTTGCCAGGCAGGCATACACTTTCTCTGTTCTTTCTAGAACACCAGCTACATAGTTTTCTAAATACTTCTCTTATTCCCACAAGTCCCTAAGACTTTTAGTGCTTTATTAAAAGTCTTTTTTCTCCTTATTTGTCAGACTTGCTCATTTATGATGATTATAACTCTCAAGGTTTTTTTTTTGTCTGTTAATTTCAAATTTTGGGTTATTTGGAGGTCTTTTTTCATTGATTGTATTTTCTTGGGTTTGGGTACACATTTTTCTACTGCTTCACAGATTTAGTAATTTTTAAAAAATTATATGTTGAGCAGTATGACGATTATTTTGTTTTAGTTATGCTGTCTTCGTTTGATAAGTGTTAAATTTTGCTCTGGGAGAGAGTTAAATCATTGGCAAATATTTTTGCTTCTTTAAGATTTGATTATTTTGTATTAGATCTGGTGCACTTTTTCTTAGTTCTATGAATATGTCTCTTCCTTTAAAGCGGAGCTTATTCCTTAAATATAACTTTCCTGTGTCTTAACTTCATGACTGAGGCACACACACAAAAGCTGAAATAGTTTTCAAACAGCCCCTAGGATTTTAAGATCTTTTAAATGTCTATTCTAAGACATCTCCAAGATTTGCAACAGTCACCATCTGACAGCCTTTGACATATTTCCCTGTACACATGTGCCAAGGTCCCTCGGAGCTTCCTGTGTAGATTTATGGGGTCTCCTTTATACAGCGCTGTCTGCTTTCAGTATGTTACTCCAGAATTTCCAGCTATTTTGTTGTTTTAAACTCTTAACCCTCTTTCCTGTGCTTTATGAGATGACCATCCACACTCTCTTTTACTGAGCTGTGATCCGAAGAACAACCCCAGAGATTATTCTGTGCTGTTTTCTCAATTATTGAAGAGTTGATCTGTTTGCAATTAGTACTGAAAAACACTTATATCACATATTTAGTTCAGTTTTGTAGCTTCTTTCTATAGGAGGGAAAGTGTGGCCTCATTTATTTCATCATGATCTGAGATGGAACTCTGATTTTTTTTAATGCATATAGGTATAAATCAAGAAAGACTCTAACTTCCAAAATATTGCAGATGACGCCATGTATTTCTGGTAACACTGAGAACATAATCATTGCCTAATGGATACAATAGCTATATTATATTAAATTAAACTGAAATTCTTTGACAGTACTCAATTTTCTATTACTAAGACCTTCTAAACCTTTGTTTTTCATTGCTGACTGTAGTCTTGGGACTGAAATGCATTGATCTTGGCAAACCAAATATTATATATAAATCAATTAAAAGTGAAACTTCACTATTTTCTAAGGAGTTCTTAAAGTAAGATTTCTAATCAACAGTAATGGGTAAAAAAATTTTTAAAAACCTAGTTTTTTAAATAAAAGTTCAGTCATTCCAATGAACCAAATACCTGGCATGCATTGCATTTTCACATAGGTCTTATGCAAGTTGATAAAGTTAGATTATTTCTTGTAATAGATCATGCTGCAAGGGAAATTTTTGTTCATAAAGGAGAAGAAGGCCCAAGAGAACAACTTCCAGTCATGCAAACATATTAGTTGTTGAACTGAGATGAGCAGAAAAGTCATCAAATTCATTTAATCAAAGGATATTTTGGTTTTGAGTATATTTGGAACATTCATGGTTGAGTTTTATTAAAATTTTACTTTTATAAGCCTTATAATGGATACATTCAGAATATTTAGTTAGTTAATTAGTTAATTATTGTCTTAGATTTAGTACATATTGAGAATTAAAGTGTAAATTAGTGAATGGATAGACTTTTTTTTTTCTCAGCAAGTCTTATGATAAAACTATGGGAGAAAAGAAATTTCCCCAAAACATGCTATCTGTGGTTATTTTAATTATACACAAAGAAAAATTTAAATCAAAATTTGGAAGCAGTATTATACTTTAAAAATTTAATAAAATATAAAACAGTACATATCAGTGATACTCATTTTTAGCTTCCCAGGATCCAAGAAGTGACACCAAATGAATTCTTCAATTACTAAATAGCTTTTGTTGAGTCTGCAAACATTTACTGAACATCTACAACATGAGGTAGATATGTTAGTTTTCAAGTAATACAGGCCTTGAATTAACTCTGTCTGCTGAAACTTTACCCCTGAAGGGTAAAACTGCATTGTGAATGCCTTTACTTCTCCAATCAAAATAAACTTATCAGTTAAGATCAACTCTCTATCTCAAGTTTTTCTCTTTTCACCTTGTTCTATTTTTATTTCTTAGATTATCGGGAATTTTTTCTCTCTCCATTGTTGTTGTTGCAGTCCATCTTTTACTTTCACTTCATGCAACCAATATTTATTACACTGATATCATTAAACAGTTGTCATATTTCATCACAAACTACAGATTATTCAAGATACTTAATAGCAAAATACATAGCCCCCTGTTATGTATATTTTAGGATAAAGAAAACCAAAAATGTGACCAAGGAATATTTACTGCTATTTTAGAAGATAGTAAATAATACAGAGTAATGAGACTATTGAGTGTGGGAATTCCAGGTTATAAGAGATCTAGCCAGGTGGGACTGTAAGGAGAATGTCACGTGAAAGAAATGATGGAAAAAATCCATGAGTAGCTATTGAAGAATATTCTTAGAAGTAGGAAATCTACATGTAATTATCCTGAGATCAAAATAAGCATTTCAAGAAGACAAAAAGGTTATTGTGAGTAGAGAAAAGCAAACATGAAAGAATATATTGTATCAGGTCCATTGAGGATTAAGAAATGGGCAGGTAGGTTAGATTTTTGTTGAATAAAGGCTTTGTCTTTTATTCTGAAATTAAAGAAACCATTAGAAAGCTTTTGAGTGGATACTTGATATGGTATTTTTAAAGACAAACTTGACTGTTGTATTGAAAAATGTCTGAAGAGGAACAAGAAAAAAAAAAGCTTAAAGACTGGCTTGGGTAATACTTCACAAACCTAAGCACTGGTTATGGCAACATAGACTAGAATATTAGGATGGGAGGAGATAGTAAGTGATCACATTCCAGATACATTTTAAAGATGTAGCTGGCAGGATTTGTGGACAAATTGGAGGCACAATGAAAGAAAAGAACAAGTTAGAGTGATTTCAACATCTTATATTTGAGAAATTAGGAAAATGTTCCTTTATTAATCAAGAAGAGACAGACAGATTTGATTAGAAGGAAGGCCATAAATCCAAATTTATTTTATATTATATTTTTATGTATTTAGTACAGGGTCTACAGAATCTCACTGCAAAAATTAAACTCATAGTGATCCTCCCGTTTTCAACCTTCCAAGTGCTAGGATCATAGGTGTGCACCACCAACTTCAGTCTCAACCTACATCTCAGCATGCCCCAGGGGCAGGGCCAACAAGGCACACCAGGGATCAAGCCCTGGTCCCTGCATCTGCCTAAGCCCTAAGTAGGTACTTTAATCAACTGAGATATCTTGCTAGCCCTTCCAATATTCGATTTTAGATATTCTACTTTTCTGATATTCTCTAGATAAATTAATATATCATTAAGATTTAAATACAGTTTAGGGTTCAGCAGGGAAAGTCAGGATCTGAAGACATAAACTTGAGTGTTAGCAGCATATAAATAGAGTTTAAAACCATGAGATTGGATGAAATCACCGAGGAAGTGAGTAACATTAAGCAGCAGAGATGAGCAGGGACCAGCAAAGGAGACACTCAAAAATATACCTGTGTTAAGGGATGAATAACAAGAAGCTGTACAGTATCACAAGCCAAATGAAAAGAAAAGAAGGCAAATACAGCTGGCACAACAAGTTAAATAGGGCTTAAGAACTCAGGGTTTATTATTGTGTTGGTCACCTGTGACTTTGATAAGGCTACTTTCACTGGAATGAAAGAATAAAAAATGTGAAAGAGAATAAAAGATTTCTTAATGATAAAGGAATTTATAAATTCTGGACTTTAGCAAGGAGAATGAACCACTCACCCACAATAATATAGAAGAATAAATGATCATAGATATTCAATAAGATTAGACATAAGAATTTGTAGAATTTCCTCAGGAGGTTAATATGGCTTTCAGCTGAGAACAAGGATAAGGTGAAGGTGTTCTGTGTTTTGAAGGAGAGGAGACAAGATGAAATTATTATCCAAGAGCATGGAAAACGTTAATGCCCATAGGAGGCAGAATGCAAGTGTACAGTACTATGAAAGACCCATTCAATGTTATATTATGAATTTTAAATTGATTTAACTGTTTTACTCTGACTATATTTAACTAGGAGAGAAGAGACACAGAGTAGGATGGGACAATGTTCCATATTCTGAATCCTTATGAGAACTCCAAACCGTTACTCCAACTATGGGATTCCACTCTTGAAACTAATCTTCAGTCCTTCTTGATAGTGTTCTTTAATCTCAATAAACTTTTACTTTCCTATAATATTTTTGACCTTTGGTAAAGCCTTTTACTGCTACATCATTGGCTTTCCATATAACATATGACTTAAAAATAATGGCATGTAGCCTACAATGATATGGGTACTTTGCAAACAATCAAGAATTCAATAAACCCTTCCCCAAAGTTTCCAGAGTTCTGAAACTTTTTTAAACTGTCCATGTCAAAGTGTCTTTTGAGACACAAGCCAAACTTATACTTGTAAATCTTGTGAAAATAAAGCAAGCTATGTAATCCCAAGGTATAATTAGCTAGGTTAAGAATTTCACTTCCAAACACTGTGAACAGGAAGACGGACAAGAGAAAGACCAAAGCAAGGTAAAATCTCAGCATAGCAAGCATTCAGTCCCATAGCTCCTCATCCAAAACCTAGCACATATGGTACTTATGTGTAAATTTTAGGTGTTTGGGCACCTTCCCCTTAATAGTATTGCTAATTGAAGATCAAAAGTCCTCTCTCTTTGGCTTGCACCACACATGATCCTCAGCTTTCTTCATGAAACATCCCATATTCTTGGCATCTCTGACTTTCTGGGGTCTCCCTTTCACCTTTGGCTTCATTTCCATGGCTTTACATATCACCCTCTTAGGTGTTCTTGGCCTGGTATCCTAGGCCTTTCTTTGAACTATGTATGGAGGCCTTCTTAACCCCATAATTCTTTTTCATTCTCCTGGTCACTTAAACTGGCATTGTGCAAGCATTAAGGTCTAGAAGTAGTAGATAAGGTGGCCTCTGAGTACTTAGATATCTGATCACAGTGAAATTAATCATGGAAATTCAATTTCCTAGACACTTGGCCTTGAGTAAGGACTCAAGGAATACTTGACACTTCTGCTGCCATACGCTATGATGGGTAGGTCTTGTTCATTTGTGAGATTTGCTCAAGGCTTCTATCTTCTTGTCTCTGTACAAATTACTTGACTTTCTAAAAATGAAAGCAAACTCCAGCAATTATATCTCCTTTGCCCTCAACTTTATATAATTCATTTTGAACTAAAAATTTAAGTTTATTAAATATTTACTCTCTGTTTTTTGCCACCAACTTTCACAATAAATTTGGCTAAAAGGAACCAATAATATCCATGCTACAGCTTCAGTGTTGGGCTGTCTTGACATTTCCTTGGCCAGATTAGTCTGTCATTTCTGAATTTAGCCTGGTACAAAGTCTTAAGACATGAGCAAAGTAAGCTTTGTTCCAGAATATCTCGTGCACAGCCTCCAGTCCATTCCCCAACAGTCTTCTTTTTGCATCTGAAACCTTCTGAGCTTGGCCTTATTTTAAGCATTCTGATATTCTGCGTTCCCATCAGAATCCTCCATTAAGCCCTGCTCACAAAATTCTAGTGCTTCCTTTGCTCCCCTTTCCACACTTTTCCAATAACGTAGAGACTAATTTTAAAGGTCCCCATATCACATGGCCAAGTATAGTCACAGCAAAGCCCCACAATGCACACCCATCTTCTGAAGTATTCTGCTTTTCTTTTTGATCTCTGGGACACAATAGCTGAAACCACAACTTTAAAGAGAAGAGGTTTAATTTAGTTCATGATTTGCAGGAATGAAGTCCACGGATGACTATCTCAAAGGCAAAAATGTCATGAGAGAAAGGTATGACACCACAAAGCTGCCTACCCCACAATGGGTAGAACACAGAGCAAGGCAACAGTGCAGTATCTTCAAAGAGTTTATAATCAAAAGCAATTATAATAAGTACTTTCTGCTGCTACTAACATGTGGTGACTCATGGTAAATCAGTAATATTTCACATAACCGACAAAATAAAACATTTTGATAAGAAAAAATTTGATCTTCTGATAAATTACAATATAGGATTGTCTTGGTTATTTTAAACTTTAATTATTCAATTAAATTATTCAATTAAATTCAATTTTAATTTATTTCAAGACTATCCATGGAAAGAGATTGTGGCTAGGAAGAAAAATTTGGGGAAAATTATGGACTATCTAAGTATGCATAATGCAAAGCTGGTAAAGAATTAAGTATCATTAACTATAGAAGTTGATTGAGATGGGTACTTACTTCAGACTAGAATAGCGGAATGCTGACAAATTCTTTTCCTCCAACCTCACATCAAAGCATTACTCTTTGCTCTGAGATCTTGAAAACACATTTATGCTTTAGGAAATGAATTGGTGTAGCTAAAATGGCTAAAAAGTAAGTGTTAAGAAATAAGCAATATCACAAAAATCAATGAACCAAATAATTTTTTTCCATGGAAATGCCTAACCTAAAGCAGTTCATTACAATTAAAAGAAAGCATAACAAAGGAAATCACAAAAGGCATAGGATAGTGCTTACGTCCAATATGATGACATACTGGATTAAATATTCTTCACTCATCCTCTTCCCTTCACTCATTCCAATACAAGTCAATTAAAGCCACCTGCCACTTAAATGCCTAATGTTACACGCCTTTGACGCTGTGCTCTCAGCCTATTTCAGTACCAATTGAATCATTATCAACAAGAAAATAAATACAGTGAGAAAAATCCAGTAAGAAAAGTAGCTCATGTAAATAAATTTTTAAAAAGTTTAATATAAAAGAGATTCATTGGTTATTTTTCTTCTCTCCTACATGTTGCCAGGTATACTGACTTTTAGAGTGTAATAGGGAGTAATATCCTTGTCTTGGCTTCACAGTATTGTAGAAAAGCAATGTTTCTGCTAGGGCTTATATCTAGATGTTCCTCAAAGTCTCACACATCATAGTTAAGCTATAGGGTGATGGTGGCATCATGGGTGTGTGACAGTAGACTAAGGGTGTGAAAACTAGATTAGACTACTGTTTAGTTGAGATAACAGAAAATCCCATCCTTGGTTAGGTGATATCAACCAATAGGCTTGTACCCTAATAAAAAAATAAGGGAATAAAAAAAGAAAGGGAGAATTTCTGCTTGCCACCTTCTGCCTGCCCTGCCATGGACTGTTGACCATCTGTCATAATCCCCCACAATACTGCTCTCCCTTGGAGTCAGTCAACTGTAGAATTAAACCTCTACTAATTTTGAACTAAAATAAATCCTCTTTCTTCAACTTGGGGGTGTTGAGCATTTTTAAAAACTAGGAATGAAAAGTAACTAAACAGTGGCCTAAGCAAAGAGACTAGACTATTACAAGAGCTCACCGGGTCAACCGGGATAAGCCAAAACTTTTGATGACTCAGTCATTACATCTGTAGAATACTGTACTTACTTGATAAATTCTTTTTTGTTTTAAAAAGAAAGAATTTGAAAGTGTGAGTTTCTAGCTTACAAAATAATATTATATGTCAGACATCAGACCTTCAGTTTCGGGAGCAAATTTATCCATTTTATCCAAATTATTTTTTGTGTTATTTGATCCATTATTACTTCATTTCACTTATTAAAATAAAATAAATATTGTCCTGAAAATGTACAAGACTTGGGATTTTTCCCTAGCAGAAAAACATCAAGTATGCCTTTTATAAAGGAATATTAAGTATTACTAGATAATTAATTCTATAGTAAATGCAAGCTCATTTTAAAAATTCTTGCTGTATTGGAGGAGTTTGGTGGTTTAACGGAAAGTTTTGATTCAACTATACGAAGGACTTATACAGTAACATAGGACAGTAAGTGGTAAAATATTGGGTTCAATGAGAGTTACTGAAAATTGAAAGAAATAACAATAAACACATACAGAGTTCACAAAATGGAGAAAAGCATGGGTTGCTCTTTTTTGAGGCCAATATATAAGAAAAAGAATTTCAATATTCCAGTCTACTAGCATATTAGTTACCTAGCAGTGAAGCATTATTAAAACATTCAGTTTAGAAATAAGAGTGCATGCTTCATTTTCATCTAGGAAGTATTTTGGGGGTCATTAGAGAAGCACCATCTCATGGATTAAAATAAATCTGTAGCCAGACAGAGGCCCATAGAATAGCTTTTCAGTGTTTGTTCTGGGACTTCTCTAAATATCAAAGTCTGAAGGTGCTCAAGACTTCCATATAATTTGGCACAGTATGAGTATATAACCTGTACCCACACTCTGTATACTCTGCCATCTATAGATAAAATACAATGCATAAAACAGTGTAAATGTTGAGATAATAGTATTTACATTGTTTACAAAATGATGACAAGAAAAATTTCCAGGACAGGTGCAACCTTCTTAGTCCTAACCATATTTTTGACTGTGGTTGAGTAGTTGGTTCTATGTATATCAACCACAGATATGAGCTGACAACTACGCTTGTCAGTGGAATGTCAAATTCTTAGTGTATTGTTGATGGCTGCCATTTTGTATGTGAAATTAGAAACAACAGGTTCTGCCAAAATTAAAAGAAGTGGAGGGACAAGAGCCTGAAGAGTCAAAAGATTTGAAACCACGAACTTGCAGATGTTGCTTACCATTCCAAAAAGCCGAACACCTTGACAACAAGGTGTTTGTACAAGGAAAAATCTCTACCAGGGAAGTTAGAAAAACTGAAGAACAAAGTCAGCCAAGACAATCTTAGGGTTATAGGAGAGGCTTACATATAATGCTGGTGGGGCATCACATAACAGGCATGAGGGTAGTCATAAATTTCTGGGTGGGTACAAACTTCAAGTGATTGATATCATTTATTTGTTTTCTGAGGCAGGATCTCACTATGTAGTCCAAGCTGTTGTGAATTTGTTGTGTGGCGCAGGCTGGCCTGGCACTTGCTCCAATCCTCCCGTCTCAGTTCCTGTGACTGCTGGGATTGCAGATGTGCACCACTACACCCAACTCAGGGTGTTCTGATCTTCCAACCCAAGGTCATTGAGTGATCTGAGTTCTATAAATGTAAAGACAAGTTACTGATTACACGGCTTTATTACCCATGTATTTTTAGTCTCAGGAGTGGTTTACATTGCAATTAATTCTTAGTACACAAAGGAACATTTCCTCCAAGAGAACAGAAGTTGACAGCCAAAGGATGCTTTTTCTTGGAGAACTAAAGAAGATAGAGAAGGATTTATTTTTTAACATTTTTAAAAGAGAATACACACGCAAAAAAATCTTAGAAGTGATACAGAATTTCACTAAACAAAATAATAAGAATTCAACAATGATTGTTACATTGCATAATTTCTTTAAATTAGATTACCAGGCTGGACAGATAGATTGCTCAATAGGATAAGCATTTTCATGACAAGCTCAGTGTCCTGAGTTCAATCTTCAGTACTGCAAAAACTAAAAAATAAATAAATTAGATTACCAGATATAAGCATATGAAAATGGCAAAACACATTTATAAGAAATTAACAATGAGAAGAAAAATGACTAAGCATTAACTTCTGTAATAGATCAGTAGAGATCAGCAGAACAATTATCTAACCTATTCTGAATATATATATTCCCTTCCTTTTTTCTTTCTTGTCTTCTTTCCCTCATCCCAGTTGCTCCTTCTCTTCAAATGCTTTACCTTTCACAGTATATATTATACCTTTCATGTTTTATTTACTCTTACTCTTTCAGGTGCTTACACTTGTGAGACAATATGATGTTTGCACATGCAGATATTATTTATTTCACTTATGAGTTTGAACTGTCTTTGATCAATTTATATATAAAAGTCTTGTATTTATGGTTTTATAGCTCAGTAATGCTACACTGTGTAAAAATACCACACATTTTTATCCATTCCCCAGCTGATGGACATTTGAGTCGTTTCCATGATTCATTTATGACAAATTGCTCTGCTATAAGTATGTGTATACATATTTCACTGAAGCACAATGTTGGAGGGGTTATGGGGAAATATAAAACATCCTACATTATTGGTAGGAGCATAGCCTGGTGCAATCACTATGGAAAACAATGTGGAGATTCCTCAAAAAGCTAAGATTGGAGGTCCTATTCAACCCAGGTTTTGTCCTCCTGGATATTTTTCCAGAAGAACTGAAAACGTCATACCACAGCTATTTATAAACAAAACACTTGGACTTTTTAACCCAATAGATAGTTTTAGTCAGAAATGTAATCTACAGTGAAGCTAGTGGAACATAAACAATGTAGTGCTGAGATGTGTGACATGTAAAACTAGTGACTTTTTAAATCAACTGAGAGCAAGTGAAGCTAGAGAATTTATTTAGGTTTTTCCTTAGTGACAGATTTGAAATAGCTTTTATAAGTTGTTTCAAGCAGAGAAAGTTGTTAAGAGAGTTTAAGAACAAAATTGCAGCTGTAGACCATAGTTCTCTAATATGATCAATCTATATTCCTGTCAGACTTGTTTTCAAGGGATTAACTGTCCAGGTGCAAGGATGGAAAAAGCGAAAGTTTGAATTGAGCAAAGATTATTGTATTATCAGGTAAATACCAGGGAAGAAAAAATTGAAAGTGACATAGTGAATGTCAGCATAATGAAGTCTCCACTTTATTTCATATTAAGAACTGAGGTGGCCAGAGAACCATCACTGTGAGGAAAAGGAGTGATAAGACTACTGTCAGTGTCAAGGAGGTCCAAGAATAGGTGCAGTATTAAGAGCAATATGGAAAGGGATGGAATATGAGGTTAACAGAGGCAAGCCTATGGGTGTCTAAGACTTGGGAGAAACTTGGAAAGGGCAATGTCCAAACATGAATTGGGCTGAACAGACTTTGGATGGGTAAAAGCAAAACTCATTGGCAAGAAGTTAATGTTGTTCATGTATATGGCCATAGAAAGTGGGGCAAATATAAAGACTTAGCAGAGTGTCCAAATCCTTACCAAGCACAGGTAAACACTTATATCAGCCCTGGAGGATCTGATGAACTCCTGTCTAGCCGTGTCCACAGAGCAGCAACAACTCTAGCAAAAGCTTTAGCACTTTGGTCAGAGAAGTGAAAACAGAAAAACTAGTGTGTCTTAACTGTAATACCACTGATTCATTTTACTGATATCGTTTACAATACATACCTGAAATTTTTGACCAAAATAAAACTTCAAGGGCTGGCCAAATAGTTCAGCAGATAAAAGTGCCTGTAAGTAGGCACAGGGTCTGGGGGTTGAATCTAGGGCCTATGGTAGCAGCCTCACCCTTGGGACATGCTGAGACCACAATTGAGACTGGGTGTGGTTGTGCGCCTATATTCCCAGTTCTTGGGAGGCTGTAAACAGCTGGATCACTATGAGTCCGATCTTGTATTGAGATCCTGAACACCCTGTAGATCGTTCTCCCAAATAAATAAATAAAAAGGTAAATAAATAAAACTTGAATGATATTTTGTTTCTTTGTCCTATCTTAATATCTTAGAACCATAGTTTATTAAGAAAGTACTTCTATATCTGACCTATTCAGATAGTTTGTGACATACAACTTTGACTTCAGAGATTCTTAATGCGGGAAATCTGTAAATTATAGCTGATGAAATACCGAGGGTCATATTCCTATTTTAAACCGAGCACACAGTGTATTTTCTCTCTACAAATTGTATGTGTAATTACACAAGACTGTTTGATTCAGGATTTTTATATGATTAAAAGTATAGAAACTTTTATTATTATTCAAAGAAATTCTAAGCCAATTCCTTCCTGGTCAGAGTAGTAAAGAGCAGACAAACACAATATACATTTTTCCTAGCATTTCCCTTGTGCTACCAAGGATTTAATCTGCATCTATTTTCTTACTTTGAAAAATGAGAAAAAAATTATTACTTACCCATTAAATCACAATCTACTTAACAACTTGGAAACATTATTACCAAGTTCTAAAAGCCATTTTTCAAAGTGACAGAATTATGCGCAACATAGTACATGCTGTGAAAATGTTGATTTATTTCTCATGTTCTCTGTTTCCCTCAGTTTGTTTCTGATCCACTAAGTAAACATTACTCTTTGTTTCTGTATATAATTCTCGAGCCTCTTTTTTATTTTTATGCAATAAAATTTTCAGTTCCCTGGAAGTCGGTTCTTAAGCCTAAGGAATATATTTTTCTGAGATTTAAGAGTACAACGAATGAAAGGGAAATGCTTTGTGAAGGCCAGAGAAGAAAAAACGGGAATGTGCATTCTGGAAATTTACATCTGTGTGAGTCATTAGTCACAAGTGCTTTATGTAGCAAGCTAAAAATAACTCACACTTTGGTCACCTTCAATCAGCAAACAAAAAATACGTGACATAATTAAATTACAAATCAGCCAAAAGTAAAGGGCACTCGGGCCCAGTCCATGTGGGAAGTATCTGTGGATTGGTTTTGAAAGCATGTTCTAAGAGCCTATAATGTGGGACAATTGAAAATAATAAGGGCAGCACAATGTTTCCGTCTAATGTCTATGGCTACTCAATGCACAATATGTGTATCTGTTTTAACCACTTTTCTCGATGACACAAAATACCTTACACCCAAAGTGAAAGGAGGAAAGGGTTATAAGGCTCACAGTTTGTGGGGGTTTCAGTCCATAATCTGCTGGCTCCAAGACAGGACCACAGTTCATGTTGGTGGAAGACAGCAAAAGCAGCAAGACCAAAAAGAAGGAAACAAGTCCCTTTATGCCCCTTTGACCTTATCCACACTTCTGTGAGAAGGGTGGTGCCAATCCAATCAGTGAACTGGTCCAGAAATCATCCACTCTTGATCCCAGCACCCTTAATCCTAGTGTTGTACTACAATGGAATATTACGTACTACAATGGAATACTACTCAGTTATAAAGAATGATAAGCTTGAAGCTTTCATATATAAGTGGATGTATCTGGAACATATAAGTGAAATAAATCAGACCTACATGTGTAAATATGGTATAGTCTCCTTAGTGTAAGAACTCAAAGAACAGAAATAAAAATATAAAAGCATGACACAGCTAAATGGAAATCAAGAACTTCAGGATTAAACAAGGAAGTGACTGTAAGCAGAAAATATAGGAAACATGGCAGGGGCAGAACCATGCACTTATGTACACAAGATAATTTAGCCAATGGTCCTAAGAGTCTCCAGCAGGTTTTTTGACACTAAGGATATCAATATGTAATACTAAAACGATGCTTGGAATGCCTGTCATCCTGGTCTTTTCCATGTGTGCTACTCTAAGGTCATGTCAGTTACTGCTATACTCTCAAGTAAATGCTTTTTTTTTAATGGAGGTAATAAAAGAGAACAAGACATAAGGAAAAAACGCCATAGGATTGACTGGCTACAATTTTGTCTATGGTTTGATTTCTAAATTTCTGTGCACTACAAATCAATCAAAACGTCAAAACGTTGGATTCAAATGCCTTTTAAAAAGCCCCACATAAAGTGCATGAAGTTTTTTCTTCTTCTTTTTTTTTTTTGGTGTGGGACATCTAGACATAAACTATAACATTCAGTCTCAGCTTCCTAAAGACTCATGTACATTTCTTTATGCAAAAGGCATTTAGTCAATGTCTGTGATTTGCTGAAGTCCTAACAGTTTCAGCATTGTTGAAACTTGACTCAGAGGAGACAGTCCTGAACACGTACAACACAGCTATATATTAACTACATCTTCAGATTCAAGGAATCCAGCCTTAGGTCTACTGAAAATTTTACTTAGACAACTTCTCCAAGGTTCACTCTGAAGACCCCACAGTCCACAAATGGCCGAAGCCTGAGGACTTCTCTCATAGGAATCCTCCATGCCTATTCCTCTTGCTTTTCACGCTGTTTACCCCAGTCCTGGCTTCCCCACTCTCTGCTGGCTGTGTTTTTGCCTTAACTCTATGAATGTTACCCTAAGAGAAAAGAACAATCACTCGACCAAGATTTGATGAGCATCCAAGGCATACTGGACACTTTCCTGGATCAGATTGACTCCTTCACTACCTTGCCAGAGTAATATTGCAAATAGACATTCTAATTGAGCCTTTTCTTAAAAGGCAACGTGTAACATGACAGGAAAAGAGATTTTGGGTAAACTGAAAGAGGGAGAAAACATAGTAGGAATGACCCATTCAGCTAGTATACTTTAGTTTCCTAGTTGTCCAGGTAATAATTTCTATACTAGTTCCAGTTACTTCTGTCTCTTAGAAACAGTTGGTCATTGTGATACACAGCTAATCATTATGATGCACGTTGTATAAACCAAAACCCAACTGACAAGTCATGCTTCCTGCTTGATTATTTAATAAAAGCCCTAGACCACTAGAGATCAGGGCCTGACATTTTAGGAATGATCCCAATACGTGCCAATCTTCTTCTAAATCCTAGGTGTAACTTTAGTGTTTCTGCTTGCTATTGCAGTATATCCAAACCTTTCTAGATTCTTCCAACAAGCCACTCTCCAAGGTTCCCAAACCATGTGGGCAGGTATGGTCACAGCAAAAACCCCTCTTCTCTTGTATCAAATTCTGTTTTAGTTCACTGGCTACCAAGTTCCTTTTTCTGTAGTCTTCTCTCAGCTCCTCTAGTCTCTTTTCCATCTTCACCACAGTCATATTATTCCAGGGAAAGGCAGTGTCTCTCCAAGTTCCTGCTCCACTCTAAACTTCCTTGAGGCTCATGATAACCAAAGAAGGCAAATACTTTATTTTTTTCTTGTCCTTCTTTTTTTTAAATGCTCTTTAATTGAGCCAAACTGGTACATATTTATGAAGGAAACTATGTTGCATCAATAAATATGAACATCATGTAATGAACTATTTAACATGTCTAGAACCTCAAACATTTACCATTTCTTTTTGTTCAGAAGATTGAAAACTCTCTCTTCTAGCTATTTTGAGATACTTAATACAATATTAGAAATCTTAGTCATTCTATCATGCAATGAGACACCAGAGCCTAGTCCTCCTATATAACTATAACATTTTATTATCCAGGCTCCCCCTAATCATGTCCAAATATACTACACTTGGCTCCTAGTTCAGACAGGCTGTCATATATGTGTTCATACTTTTCTATTTTACTTTATCCACCCTATTCTCCTTTTATTTGAGCATTTAATTCACATCTCAAATTATCAAGGTCTACTCATCCTTCAATATCACCTTCTAAGGATATAACTTCCACAAAGGTTTTCCTCATTTCAGATGGAAATATCTTCTCCAAATCCTACATCCTTTTCCTCTAACTTCTGCTTTAGGACATTGTTTCATAATCTTTTGTTGTATCGACTAGAAAATCATGAGGGCAACATTCATATTTGATTTATCTGTGTATTCCCAAATGTTGTGTAAATATTTAATTGTTAATAAATTTGCTGACAGAGTGGTGAATATATGATAGATAATTTTCACTTCAGCATGTCTCGAGTCATCCCTTGGTTATCATTCACTTCTTAGTTGTTGCTAGCTTATTATCCACAGCCCAGAGCTCTGCATCTACTTTGCTCTAAGTCCAGAAAAAATTTTCCAACAGCATTTTGGGTGAGACAACACAGACTTGAGGATCTAGAATAAAGGTTTTACAACTGAAGTTGGGGGCTGCAAAGATAGCTCAGTAGTCTAAGTACCTGCGTGGCAAGCGCAAGGACCCATGTTCAATTCCTGGTACTGCATGCTGTGCTAGCCACAGAAATTGATAATCCTAGCACTGGGGAGGCTCAGACAGGAGAATCACTGTGAGTCTGAGCTCCTACTGAGACCCTGTACCTAGTTAATTAATTAATTAATTAATTAAGACCTGAAGTTGGTGTAAAAGAAGGTGCCATTGTGGGTGTTGGGGAACAAGGTAAGATGGGTATATGGGAGGTATAATTCATAAGAAGAATGTGCAGAGACTGACTGGGATTTCAAAATTTCAGAATCATTGTTTTAAAGATACTTCAAGTTCTGAATGCAGAGCAGAACTTTCTTTTCAGGGAATGAAAATTCTGTGTGAATTGTGGCTCCACATTTATCTGAAAGAGTGAAGAACTTAAGCACACTGGAAAATCAATCTTTCCCCCAAGAGGAAATCAAGTCAAAATCACATAATATGGGTCTTTATTGACCTTGAAGGGCTAGGGCCAAAATATTGGCTATCCTTATAGCCCTTCTTTTTCTCCAATTGTCGGTCTGTTAACTTACATTCTCAACCCTCCAGCAGAAAAGCTTTGTGATACTATTATTCTATAACATAGGTACTGGGCTTATCATCACTGGCTTTCTGAGTATCAAATATCTTTGACTTAGCTT